>VKOC01007710.1:0-11363 GCA_009364415.1 Spea multiplicata | reverse complement strand
ATACAGCGCTGGGGGTTATATTACTGTATACAGCGCTGGGGGTTTATGTTCAAGGAGAAAAAAAAATATTTTTTTGTATAACTACTTTTTTATTTCACTAATAAAAGGTTTGATTTAGGTTATTTTTCTCCGTTTAAGTGACTTTTAGTTGCTTTCGCCGGTAATAATAATAATTATTATGCATGATGAATATAAATTATCTGCGTGCATTGCTCTGAATATTATTTGTATCGCAGGCTATATAAATAATTTTATAGGAAAATTTGTTTGTATAAAAATCCTATTGTAGAATTTCAATTTAAACAAGAAAATTAAAATACATTTTTGAAAATATTGCATATTTTTTCATTGTTTGCAGAAAATAAACATTGATAATCTGAGCGACACCAAGAGCGTCTCTGACTGCAAGAGCCTGAAATCTGTGACGCGCTCTCTGTCTGCGAAGAGCGTCGGCGCCACGCATGAGAACTCCAACGTGGCTGTTTACGAGGTGGGGTGCGAAAGAAACTTAAACCCTCTATCACCACCATATTCAGCACTGGTACCAGCAACGCCATTCCGGGGCAAATCATTTAACCCCCCCATTTCCCATGATCCCTCAGTGCGGGCTGTATCGGAATCCTCCCGTCAGCCTGAGCAGGAAGTTGGAAGCCGCTTCCTGTTCTCTCCTTCTAATCAGCCCCAGCAGGAAGTTGTAAGCCACTTCCTGTTCTCTCCTTCCCCTCAGCCCGAGCAGGAAGTTGGAAGCCGCTTCCTGTTCTCTCCCTGCGTTGTTTTAGCGGACGGGCATGAGTCTGTAGCGCTAGAGATTGTTTCCAGCCGCGCAGATCCCTCCGTAACGCTATTATCACAGATACCTCAGGGCGACGGGCGATTTATACCCTGTGATGGGGAAGCAAGATGGCGGCTCCCACGTACAGGAAAATGGAAAAATAACAGGGGGTATTTATTAAATACTGGTGTATGCATTTAGATGATTAGTATTCTAAGATGTGATGTGTTCATCTTTAGATAATATTAACATAAAACCTGCCGGCAGATCGGCCCCATCCGGTCCCCGTCTAGTCGCCTGTTTCTCCTGCTGTCGTTGGTCTCGTCTTAGATTCAGGAGCCGTCTGTCTATCCCATGCATGTTTAATACCCTCACTGTATTACCCTCTACCACGTCTGCTGGGAGGCTGTTCCACTCATCTACCACCTTCTCAGTAAGATAAAGCATACTTGCAACATCCTGCTTTATTGATTCCCCCAATATTTACACCTCAAACCTCTGCACAATGGTAAAATCCCCCCCACACACCCTACATCTCCACCACAGCCAACCCACTTGCAAGGTGCTGTGGGGGTCCAGGAGCATCTATATCAACCACCTAGGGGCAACCTATAAAATCCCTGCTCTGAGACGGCCCCATGGGGGGGGCAGACAGGGGCAACGGACCATAACAGGGGGTTTCTAACTATTGGCATTCATTTCTCAGGGAGACTGGGTTTGGTTGAAGAAGTTTGAGCCGGGGGTCTACAACGAGCTGCGGCAAAGCACCACCAGCACCCTGCGTAAGGTAGGTGTCACCGCATACAAAGGGTGGACTAGAAACCAGTCCGTCTCCGGGTCAAACCCAGGGCCGCTTTTCAGCAGGGTCATCCCAAGCGGACTCTGCGGGTCCTTTTAGGGACAACCTGGCAAGGGTTGTAGTTGACAGACATCAGTGAGTGCAAATGTCCAGTGCGCAACCTCCTATTGGGCAGGGACTTTTTTGCATCATGTGACCTCTTTTTGCGGGTTCCTGTTTGTTGGGGTTGATCACATCTGGCCCCTCGATATAAAATGACACACAGGTCGGCAGATCTCTGTTATGTAAATTAACCCTCGCTGCTTTGGTTATGGAAACAAAGTATAAATTAACGAAGAAACCCCAACCTTTTACAAACATATTTATTTAGGGATATACGTTTATAGAATGTTAGCAGATCTTACGGTTCAGAGACTAACCACTGTACCTGTAATTGTGAAGTTTTGCCCCAAATCTTCGGTTGAATAGGCAGATTATTAGGGTTTTTGCCCCAATCTCAGGGTAAATGGGCAGGTTCTCAGAGTGTGTTCCCCAGTCTCTGAGTATTTGGGTGAATAGTCAGATTTTTAGGGCTTTTGTGAGTGAGTGGCAGATTATCAGGGTTTTTGCCCTTATCCTCAGGCTTTTTACCCCAGTTATCTACTGTGATTAATGACATCGGGCATCCTGACTGGTGCTTTGCCCCCCCGCGCAACTCGTTTAATTTCACCGCACTTTGCAGATGAAAGATTTGCGGAATGAAAACGTCAATCCGTTCCTGGGTTTCTTCTCCGACTGCGGGATCTTCGCCATCGTGACGGAGCATTGTTCTCGAGGCAGTCTGGAAGACCTGCTCCGGAACGAGGACGTCAAGCTGGACTGGATGTTTAAATCGTCTCTGCTTCTGGATTTGATAAAGGTATCCGTCTCGTTAACACGCCTGAAATCGCTTAATTACGAGGCATAGAAGGTTTAAAGCCTTAAATGAATGGCCGCTCCATTCACCGGCTGCCGGCCCGTTCCATTCACCGGCTGCCGGCCCGTTCCATTCATCGGGTGCCGGCCCGTTCCATTCACCAGGTGCCAGACAGTTCCATTCATTCAGGCGGCCGGTTCCATTCACCGGGTGCCGCCCGTTCCATTCACCGGCTGCCGGCCCGTTCCATTCACCGGCTGCCGGCCCGTTCCATTCATCGGGTGCCGGCCCGTTCCATTCATCAGGTGCCGGCCGGTTCCATTCATCGGGTGCCGGCCGGTTCCATTCACCGGGTGCCGCCCCGTTCCATTCACCGGGTGCCGCCCCGTTCCATTCATTAGGAAAGATCCAAAATATACTGGTGAAAAAAAGAGAAGCGGGTCCTGCTCCTGGGAGCTTACAATCTAGAAGGTTGAGTGGGACGTGTGAGAGGACGGCTTGGATGGGATGAGTTGGTCGAGTCGGGTTAAGGCAGAGAAGGAGGGTAAAGCAGAAAAATGTTTAATGTCTGATCGTGTGATTCCGCAGGGGATGAGGTATTTGCACCATCGAGATTTTTCCCACGGACGCTTGAAATCCCGTAACTGCGTGGTGGACGGGCGCTTCGTGCTGAAGATCACGGACTACGGGTTCAACGAGATCACCGAAAGCCAGAAATCTCCTCGGAATCCCATTAAACCCGGAGGTGAGGAACCTGAGCGCTCTTATGGCCGCGCGCGCTCTCTTTCTGCTCTTATCTTTCACGTCTCTCGATAAGAAGACATCTTCTGGGAAACTTTTCTTTTGCAGAGCTGTTCTGGACCGCGCCGGAATTACTCCGGGACCCGGCGCTCGCCAGGAGAGGGACGTTTAAAGGAGACGTGTATAGCTTTGCAATTATTTTACAAGAAGTGGTTGTAAGAGGTCCGCCGTACTGCATGTCGGGGCTTTCCGCTGAGGGTAAGGAGACGCTTTCTGGATCCAGAGCTGGGGACAGAGCTCCCAAAATGTAGTCGCTAGTGAGAAAGAACCCGATACATATATATCGACACGTACATCTGCCATAGAAATATGTTTTACGCGCAAAACGGATACTCATCAATAATCCTTTTTTTTTATTATTATTCAGAAATTATCAGAAAAGTCAAGAAACCTCCTCCTCTGTGCCGCCCAACTGTGGCCCCTGATCAGGCCCCTCTGGAGTGCATTCAGTTGATGAAACAATGTTGGAGTGAACTGGCGGAGAGAAGGCCTACCTTTGATGAGATTTTTGATCAGGTTGGCTAAATACTCAGTCATGCGTATTAAAAATAACTAATACATTGAATTATGGCTGAGCATCATGGGAAGTGCAGTTAACAGTAGAAAAGGCTGCAGATGTTAGCTGTGAACTACAGTTCCCATGATGCTCAGCCAGCCAGTTGTCCACCATGACTAGGCCTCGTGGGAGTTGTAATCCACAACTAAGACCTCTCACATCATCTACTGTTAACTACAGTTCACATGAGGCTCAGCCAGACATACATCATGGGAAGCGCTGTCAGCAGTAAAGCTGCACATGCTGGCTGTGAACTACAATTCCCATGATTCCTAGCCAGCCAGGTGTCCGCCATAATGCTGGCTGAGTATCATTGGAAGAGTAGTCCACAGCAGCAGAGATTTTTTTTTTAATTAAAAAGTATGTTAGCCTCCCTCCCAGGGCCCTTACCCACCTGCCCATAAACACACCTATATACACATACACTGCCCTGACACATGACTGCCCATACACACTGCCTTTACACACACCTGTCCATAAACACGCAATATACACATACACTGCCGGATGACACACACTTGCCTTTACACATACATATACACCATACACGCCCTTACACACACCTGCCTTTACACATACATATACAATACACTGCCCTGACACACACCTGCCGTTTACAACATACATATTACATCATACCACTGCCCTGACACCAACACCTCGCCTTTACCACAACATATACACATACACTGCCTGGGACACACACCTGCTTTACCACCATACAATATACACATAACTGCCCCGACACACACCTGCCCTTTACAACATACATATACACATACACTGCCCTTAACACCACACCTGTCCACATCACTGCCCGTACACACACCTGCCTTTACACATACATATACACATACACTTGCCCTTACACACACCTGCCTTTACACATTACATATGACACATACCACTGCCCTTACACACACCTGCCTTTTACACATACATATACACATACACTGCCCTTACACACACCTGCCTTACACATACATATACACATACACTGCCCTTACACATATACACATACACTGCCCTTACACACCAGCTTACAAATACCTATACCGCTCTTACACACACCTGCCCACACATACACACACACAAGCTTACAAACACACACACATACATATACACTGCCCTTACACCCCTTTCTCCCCATCTCTTACCTCGATCTTTCATCTTCCATCCTTTTTCCCTCATCCTTCATCCTGTGATGTGTGCATTTTGAGCTCCCCAAAGTCCCAGTTACCGCCATTAACCCCTAGTCTCACTTCCAGTTTAAAACCATCAACAAAGGAAAGAAAACCAACATCATCGACTCGATGCTGAGAATGCTGGAGCAATATTCGAGCAACTTAGAAGATTTAATCAGAGAGAGGACGGAGGAACTGGAGGTCGAAAAGCAAAAAACCGAGAAGCTCCTCTCTCAGATGTTACCACCGTGAGTTTTAAAACACTTTATGTCTTCCTCTGGACTTTTTGAATCATGAAAAAAAATCACAATTAAAAAAAAAAGCCACAATAAAAGTATATTTCTGGGAATTAAAGGCCATTAGTATATTTTTTTTCTTATAGAATTTTTATAAATAAAATCTAAATTAAAAAAAAGAAAATATTGGCAACTAACACCACTAAAAATATTAAAGGGTACGTGGTACATGTCACCTAAAACTCATTACAAACAATGAATTTAATGAAATTTTATTTAATAAGAATTTATCTAATTAAATTGTTATTTTATTAAAAATGGATTTAAAAACTAAATTTAAAAAAAAATATATATATTTTTTTGAATAGTTTTTTAACAGTTCTTAAATTAGCATTTAACCACACCCCTTCTAATACCGAACACCCTGGTCAGCCTTATGGAAATAAAATGGCGATGAGTTCATACATTGGGCTGCAGGGACGTCTCGGGGATAGACTAGGGGTGACGAGGTGGCACTTTAAGGCCAGGGGCCGCCTGATGACGTAAGTGCGGCCGACAGCTCGTAGAAAGCAGGTCTTTCGGGGCTCCATCGCCGAGGAGTGACTACGGTGTCTTTCAGATCCGTGGCCGAAGCTTTGAAGACGGGCGGCACGGTGGAGCCGGAGTATTTCGATCAGGTCACAATCTACTTTAGCGACATCGTTGGGTTCACCACAATCTCGGCTCTCAGCGAACCCATTGAAGTGGTCGACCTCTTGAACGATCTCTACACCCTGTTTGATGCCGTTCTCTGTAATCATGATGTTTACAAGGTAAGAGGGGGGGGGTAAACCTTACGGGCACCATATTTACAGGAGACCCACGTCCTCCTCCCGTAGACATGGATTCTCGATGCACCCCTAAGACGTCCGGGTGTCCTGCTGGGTTTCCAAATTATTACAGATAAGGCTTTTCTTGCTGTCTTTAGCAATTCACCAAAAATAAGAACTTAAGAATTTTGAAGTACATGTTCAGTGTCTTCTCCAAGTCAACAACAAGGTGAGGCCAAGGTGTTCCTACAACACGCATGCTGGTCCTATAACCCAGCAGCCTTCTCTAAGCCCGATAGCCCGTTGGTTCAGATCACCAGAGATGTCCGCTTTTCGAGTGAAGTGGTTTATGACCCCATGAGAGTAGAATAATATAACTCTATCATTATACTCTTTGGATTCCAGGTAGAGACAATTGGAGACGCCTACATGGTGGCATCCGGACTCCCGAAGCGCAACGAGAACAAACACGCCGCGGAAATCGCCAATATGTCCTTAGACATCCTTAGCTCCGTAGGATCCTTCCAGATGAGGCACATGCCGGACGTACCGGTCAGGATCCGGATTGGGTTACACACAGGTGCAGCTCCTCATTTCTCTCTATTATCATAGCGCCCCCCATTCCAGGGACTTTCCTAAATGAATTAGGGTCGTCGGCTTGCTGATTTAACTATACATTATACAGGGCCGGCTCGTTAATTTAGCTATACATTATAGAGGGCATCTCACTGATTTATCTATACATTATACAGGGCTGATCAATACCAAGGGCTGGCCTCGCACTCAGTCTATAATGAGATACTCCATTTTATACTCTAGGGCCGTGTGTGGCTGGAGTTGTGGGCCTCACGATGCCGCGATATTGTCTGTTCGGGGACACGGTGAATACGGCGTCACGAATGGAATCCACAGGACTGCGTAAGTTTCTTGTTTTAGTCATTTAAAAAATGCTGCACAGTAATCTATAGTTGCCAACTGTCCCAGGAACCAGCTGTCCAGGCCAGTGTCTCATTTTTCAGAATTGCCGGTACTTGTGTACTGCCTGAGCCATGCAAAACGGAGAGGAGGTGTTATGCGGGTGGCGCATGGGTGACATTTAGCTGTGCAGATTACAGGGACACCAAGACTTGTTTCCCAACTTTTTTTGCGGCACAAACAAGCTGTCTGGTGGAAAAAAATGGCACAGGCAAGCTGTTTGGGGGCAAATATGGAACAGGCAAGCTGTTTGGAGGCAAATATGGCACAGGCAAGCTGTTTGGGGGCAAATATGGAACAGGCAAGCTGTTTGGAGGCAAATATGGCACAGGCAAGCCTTCTGGATGGCACATGGGAAATGGCAAAAAAACGTGTCTAGTAATAAAGTGTAAGCTCTGTGTACTTTTCACATGGGTGGGCCAGCTCTGAAACTCCAAGAGTAAAGTCCGGTACAAGTCAGACCCCAGGCTTGGTTCCGTATGGACTCTGCATGAAGATCAAACGAATAAAACGAAGGAGGCCGCGGCTGAGAGTTGTTGGCAGGCTCAGCCGGTGGTCACCCAACGCATACAGTGCAGTACTTTATATTAATACACATTTTTCTCATGATTTTGTAGCTTACAGAATTCACGTCAACCAAAGCACCGTGGCAACGCTTCGCACGCTAAAAGAAAATTACAAAATAGAACTTAGAGGGAAAACAGAGCTTAAAGTGAGTCTGCGAGTGAAATTTACTGAGTATTCCGGCAAAATTCTTAGAAACGCGCAAATATTTCCGCCTTGTGATTTTTCAAACTTTTTTTTGCAATTAAAACATTTTATAAATTCTTTGTTTCAATCTATAACTATTATTAGTTATTTTTATTATTTTTATTATTATTATTATTCATGTTTTATTTAAAAAAATACTTTAAAAAACTCTTAATTTAAGGACAACCAAATGGCAACCAAACTGTTCCTTATTTTTTTAGGGCAAAGGTGTAGAAGAAACTTTTTGGCTCGTAGGAAAGGACGGATTCACCAAACCTTTACCGAAGCCCCCTGATATCAAGCCTGGGTAGGTATATCTTTTTTTATTTAAAAGTCTAAAAAAAAAAATAATGTTTTTGTTTTTTTTGTAAAATTATACTGTAAAAAATCTGAAGGCATTAATAAAAAAATTATAAAAATTTGGTAAAACATGGCTGGGACGGGGAAAAAGTACTTCAAAGGAAACTAGTTTGTAAAAAAAAAAAAAAAGAGAGAGAGAGAATATATTTTATTTTAACCCCTTCAGGACCAAGTGTGTTTTTGAGTGTTTTCTGCACTTAAATAAACACAATATATTAAAAAAAACATCCCCGTAACTTAATGTTTTGAAGGGGGGCCGATAACTTACTGCTTTTGTTTATTTATATTTCTAGTACGAGGAGTATACATTTTTTTCACACTTTTTTAAAACTTTTTTCATTATTTTTTTCTTTTTTTCAATGATAGCTTTTACCTTTCTTATTAAAAAAGCAGTCCTGGAAACGAGAGAGGACTCTGATGATGTCACTGAGGTCCCAATTAATATTATGATTTTTTTTTATTCATTTTTATAAATTTTTTTTTTTTTTTTTTTTTTTTTTTCCGGCTTCTCTCTTCTTGTGATGTCGCCGTGTGTTCAGTGGAAGGAGGATTTTTATTAGAGACCCGAGGAGGGTCTGCGGGGTCCCTATGGGGTCTCCACACATCTTATGCTATTACGCTCAAAGACAATCAGAAAGTGTATGGGCAGATTCACAGGGTATTTAACCCCAGTCTCGGGGTGAAGGGGCAGATTATGGGGTCACACAGTCTGGAGCCGACTCCTCCGCACTCTCCTCTGATGTAATGATATCTGAGCATCCTGATTGGTGCTTTTCTCCCTCCTATATCACAGCTGGAGTCCCTGCTTGATTACAGGTGAATTCGTTCAGAATATCTTTACCTTCTAATTGCAATAAATGTAGGAAAGTGACCTAAATAATAAAGAGGATGTCGGATGCTTTGTGATTCCTCTTTTGGCTGTACTTGCCCACCTGTTTAGTAAGTAATGACATCACTCCATGCTCTGACAACATAACGTGGGTAGTACTACATGCAGTAGTACCTTTTTTTTTTATGAAATATTTTTTAAAAATATTAAATGGAAAAAAATAAATATTTTGTTAAAAAAAAGGTTAGATCTGCTAATATAATATTTTTTTCTGGATAAATGGACATTTTCCGGTACATAGGCTTTGTTGTTTGGGACTGTCCCACCATATTCAGGACTGTTAGCAGCTATGCAAACTCCGCAGGGCGCTTGCATATTTTTATCGATATTTGCTTCATAAACCGCCTGTTTCTGCAAAATCTACGGTCATAAAAAAAAAACATACGCTGTATTTTCCATCAACGCCACAATCTCCGGCGCTGTCACTTTTATGGAACGCGATAAATTCTGCTTAATAAGGTGATATCTCGGGGCAATAAAACCTTCCCGCCGTGCCTTCAGCTCCGTAATTGGGGCAGAAAAGCTGTAAAAACGGACAAAATAAATACAACCATCAGAATAATAGCGGGAATGACTTTAATGGCCGGCTTTAAAGAAGGGGTCTGTTTAGAAAAACGACGAGAATAAATTCTCTGTCGATACGCAGCCGGGGCTATCTACCGACGCTCGCCGTTACAGACACCGGCTACTAGTTGAATGTTGATTTTTATCCCCCCCAAAAATATTTTTTTTATTTTTTTTAAGTATTTTAACGTGTTCTATTTGGGGCTTAATCCCAGAAAATAAATATATACATTACCTTAATTATTTTATTTTAATTTAATTATTTTAAAAATAAAAAAAATAGGGAAAAACCTAAAATAAATAAATTGCGGTTAAAAAGATTAGTTCTACTGCTGAATTCAGCCGAGGAGTAAAAATCTAAGAACAGTCAGAAGAATATTCATATTAATTTCTATGGGTATACACTAGAGGGTCAGAGGCTGAGATGGAATGGAAGGAAGTCTTGCTTTACTGAGAGGGTGGTAGATACAGGGAACAGCCGTCCAGCAGAAGTGGTAGAGGTTAATACAGTGAGGGGGTTAAACATGCATGGGATAGACATACAGCTCCTGAATCTACGACGAGACCCCAATCGTATATAAAGATATATTTTTCCCTCGATTGAAGTCCATTTTTATTGGATTTCAGTGCTTTTTACAGCATGCATTATTTTTATTTCAGCCTCTGCCCCGCCGGCTTCTATTAAAGTAGGAAACGAAAGTTTGGACAAAACATTAACTGTCCTCTCTAGTAGGTTAGGCAAAGAATAGACTTGAGCCCAGAAGCTCTGGAGAGGAAAGAGTTGAGGGTTCAAGCCAGGGGCCACACAGCTTCTAAAGTGGCAGTATCAATAAGTATAAGACCCTAGGGGCCACCGGCCCACCAGGCATTTGCCCGGTGAGCCAGATAGCCAGTCTGACCCTGGACTCAATAAAGTAAGCTCAGTCCTGTTCGGTCCTGGGCTAGCGACCCCGGCACTTTAAGGCCAGCGGCTGTCTATCGCCGTAGGTGCGGCTGGCGGGCCAAGTTCTTAAAGGGTCAAACAACTTGCAAATATTAATTTAAAGAGTTTTTTTTTTCTGCATGGCGGGTTTTTTTTTCTTCTTACTAATGCTATATATCTGCCGCAGGTGCATTGCTCATGGTTTAACCGCCGAGGATATTGCAGAGTTCAAAAGGAGGAAAGCAGTGAGAGCTGAAAAGATGCTCGATAAAAAGGAGTAGAGGTAGTCGATCCGTTATAATATATATATATTTTTTTTTTCCGGTTAATTGTTGTTTGTGCTGAACAAGCAGAATTCACCCAAAACTCCGGATCGGAGTTAAGTGCTTACGCCCCCCCAAACGGTGAAAAGCTAATTATATAACCCGATAAAACAAAAAAGTTTCATTAACTCATAAAATAAAATAAAAAAGGGTGAATTCTTCTTTAATTTATCGTTTTAAGCACAATAAGAAAAATTAGGTAAAATTGCTGTGGCAAAAACGTACGTAAATGTTATTACTATTTTACGTCATCCTTTAAAATATAATTATCTTGGCGATAATATTATCGTTATTACATTATAACAATTTTATGTTAATGCAGTCCTTTATACAATATTCATTTTTATATCAATGAGTGTTATTAATAATATTATATTGTTACAAAATAAGCATTATTTATATCTTGTATATAGATAATTAGAAGATTCTTAATGTGTCTACTTTCAGACTATGGCCTCTTCTCCTCCTTCCTGTAATCCCCTCTCCCTCTCGTCATATATATAAAGGGAAATATATATATTATAATAT
>VKOC01007709.1:0-22072 GCA_009364415.1 Spea multiplicata | reverse complement strand
CCCCTATACACTATAACACTATACTATACAACACTATACTATACTATACAACACAACACCATACTACACAACACCATACTATTCCTTACATCTCTATCCTCCTATCCAAATACACCCCTATACTATACTACACAACACTATACTACACAACACCATACTATACCTTACATCTCTATCCTATTCAAATACACCCCTATACTATACAACACAACAACCATACTATTCCTTACATCTCTATCCTCCTATCCAATAACACCCTATACACTATATGACACTATACTATACAACACACCACCAATACTGACCTTACATTCTATCTCTCCTTCCAAATACACCCCTATACTATACAATACAACTACCATACACACAACACCCATACTATAATCCTCCATCTCTAATCCCCTATCCAAATACCCCTATAGCACATAACACTATAACTATACAACACACCATGAGCTAATACAACCACCACCACTATACCTTACATCTCTATCCTCCTATCCAAATACACCCCTATACACTATAACACTATACTATACAACACTATACTATACAACACAATACCATACTATACCGTACATCGCTATCCTCCTATCCAAATACACCCCTATACAACACACTATACTATACAACACACTATACCATACAACACACTATACCATACAACACCTTACGTCTCTATCCTCCTATCCAAATACACCCCTATACACTATAACACTATACTACACAACACTATACTATACTACACAACACCATACTATACCTTACATCTCTATCCTCCTATCCAAATACACCCCTATATTATACAACACAACACTATACTACACAATACTATACCTTACATATCTATCCTCCTATCCAAATACACCTCTATACACTATAACACTATACAACACAACACACTATACCATACAACACACCATACCATACAACACACCACCATACTATACCTTACATCTCTATCCTCCTATCCAAATACACCCCTATACACTACAACACTATACTATACAACACTATACTATACAACACACCATATATACAAACACCATACTATACAACACACCACCATACGATACCTTACATCTCTATCCTCCTATCCAAATACACCCCTATACACTATACTATACAACACTATACTATACAACACAACACCATACTATACCTTACATCTCTATCCTCCTATCCAAATACACCCCTATAATCTACAACACTATATTACACAACACAACACCATACTATACAACACTATACACCATAACACTATACGTTACATCTCTATCCTCCTATCCGCCTTCTTCGCTCCTCTCACGACCTGCGGCTTTCCTCTACCGTTGTCACCTCTTCCCACTATTCCCGTATTCAGGATTTCACCTGCGCCGCTCCCCTCCTGTGGAATTCTCTCCCCGTTCCGTCAGACTTTCTGCCTCGAACGCGACTTTCAAAAACTCTCTGAAAACCCACCTGTTCAGGGAAGCGCACAACATTCATTCCCATCACTCCCAGCCATCATCCTAATCAAAGCCCTCGGAAAAAACAAACAGCTTCAACTCATCTCCCCCATCCAAGCAGCCCCCTCCTATTGTCTCACTTCCCTCAACCACCACCTGAGTGTAAGCTCCCAGGAGCAGGGCCCTCCTTTGAACCAGTTTGTTATTGTATGTGTTTGTTATTGTATGTGTTTGTGTTATTGTATGTGTTATGTGTTATTGCAGGTGTTTATAAATTGTTCCAATGAACGTAACAGCGCTGCGGAATCGGCCGGCGCTTTATAAATAAATATAACGTAATGGGGGCAGATAGAGCAGGCGGTTTATCCGCACCAACCCCAAGGACGGAGGGTCAACGTAATCGAACGTATTGGAAGAATGAGCCGCATTAAACAGGTGCCTAGGGGCACCTGGGGCACCCAGGAAGTGGGAGTGGCATGCATGAGTGGGCAGAACTATAGCTAATCCCCACCCCTATCACTTAATGCAGATGTCGTTACTATAGGAGGTCAGAATTATTGTTCTGTACTGAGAATAAATAATTTCTCCCGCCGTAAATAACCCGCAGAGCTCGTACCCTGATCCTTGGCCTGGTAGTTGTTGCAGGTCTCGTCAGGGATCCCGTGTTCATGCGCGTACTCCCAGACCCCACCGTGGTCTCCCCCCTCGCAGGATCCGGCGTTTCCGCAGTCGATGACGTTTTGGACGGACAGGTAGGCAGAAGGCCACGCCCCCTTTTTCTTTATGTTAATGCGGTCTGTACGAGAAATCACACAATTCTTTAAATACCCAACTTCAGCCGAGGCGTCTCCCAAACCCCTGCACCCCCTCTCTCCTCCCCCGATGCCCCTCTTTTCTAGGAGGTCAGAATGTTTGCTGGGTATGAGGGGATCGCAGGGTTCTACAGCCCTAAACACCCCGATAATGTGTATAGAAACAGCAGGAAACGGCTTTATAAATTGGGTAGAAATGATAATTGCCCTCGTTATTTACTTCCCGGAGCATCCCCTGTCTGGAGGGTTTCTTGTCCCGTGCGCTCCCGTGTCACCTAGACCCCCGGTCGCCCATCAACCTGCCCTCAGCGGGGGCATCACACACTCACCTGCCATGGCGCTGGTGCTCCCGTGGGCCCAGCACGAGCCGCAGTACTGGGGTATGTGCTGATTGCGGGTCGTGCTGACGTAGTTGGTGCCGTTCACGTTGCGCCAGTCCCACTCCTTGGGCAGGCTGCGGGCCGGGAGGTATTCGTGGGGCCGCGGGTAATTCCTAAACACAGATACAGTTGGTTTTGAGACACACGTGGCAGCACATTTCGCCCCCCCCCATTAAAGGGTTAAACCAGGAGCTTGGGGTATAAACCCTTTCCACAGGGTATCCATTTGTGGCCTTTACCCCAGTTAGGGGCAGAAGGGCTGTTTGTTGGCTGCCGAGATGGGGGGGGGATGGGTAAAGAAGAGAGGGAGGGGGAGAGGAGAGAGATGACGGGATGGAAACATTTAAATACATAAAGGGGTTAATAAAGGACGGGAGGGAATTTATTTAAAAGGAGGAGAAAAATTACAACAAGAGACCAGAATCTAACGCTAGAGGATCAGAGGCTGAGATGGAATGGAAGGAAGTTTAACTTCACCGAGAGGGTGGTAGATAAGTGGAATAGCCTCCCAGCAGAGGTGGTAGAGGGTAATACAGAGAGGGTATTAAACATGCATGGGATAGACATACGGCTCCTGAATCTAAGACGAGACCAACGACTGATTAAGGTTTGAGTTTTTACAGCAGTAGAAACGGGCGACCAGACGGGGGCCGAATGGGGCCGAGCTGCCGGCGATGTAATGGAGGTTTGTAGGATATGCTGCCTGTAGGGGGCGCTGCAGCGTTTCTCCCATCAGTTTCTATGTTAAAGCCGGATGTTTTTCTCATAATTAGGTGGCATCAGCAGGATATTTTGCCCCGGGGGGGGGGGGGTGTAAAATGCGAGGAATAAACCCCCTCCAGGATTTACTTTACTGTCAGCCTTAAGAGTAAGACTTCAGGAGACTCCCGAGCGCAAAAACCCCTCCTATCTGCGATTAATGCCACAGATCGCGTTGCCATGGGGACTGCACTGTTTTGAAACATAATTGTTCTTTATAAATAACCCCCAAAGTAATTCCCTCGTGTTTTTGGGGAGCGTCCAGTGATGCAGACTGATTACCCCCCCCCCCGATATCTAAACATCTAACATCTAAACATCTGCCCTGTGATGAAGGAACATCTCCTGCTGACTCAGGGGTATGGGGGGCAGTTAATGAATCACTCAGGGCAGTTAATTACACTGAAAAACATGTTTATCCTGAAACCATCATAAAGAACGTCCCATAGACTTTGGCCCCATTCGGCCCCCCGTCTAGTTGCCCGTTTCTCCTATATAAAGACTCAAACCTTAATCAGGTGTTGGTATCGTCTTAGATTCAGGAGCCGTATGCCTGTCCCATGCATGTTTAATACCCTCACTGTATTACCCTCTACCACTTCTGCTGGGAGGCTGTTTCCACTTATCCACCACCCTCTCAGTAAAGTAAAACTTTACCATTAATAACATTCCGGGGATCTTAAATAAAACGTATGAGGAGGAGGAAAACTTTTGATGGATTTGGTGACATAACAGAAAATAATTCCCCTCCTTGCGCTTGAAGTCCCCCCCCCCCCCCCCGAATGGTAGATTCTCTCCGTTGAGCGGGGATTTCCACCATATGACAAATCACATGATCTGCCGTCATTTAAAGGGACAGCGCCCCTATTCCCGGCACATTGTACGTTTAAGCAGCAGATTGTTGAAGCCTCGCTGTGTTTATGAGACAAGAAGCCGATAAAAAAAAAAACGGTATTTTAAAAATAAAATTAAAAAAAAAAATCATTTTACAGAATTAGCCGCAGAAAAGACATTAATTTCCCCCAATTTCATCTCTTTCTGTTCTGACGATAAATATTATTAACGCAGCGTTTGGTGGCCGAGGAGATCATTCATCTGACACGCAAACCTTTCATTCCTGATTCTACTCCGGGCGCGGCTATCTCTGGTATTCCGGCCACCTCTGCTGGAAGGCTGTTCCATGCATACACAACTTTCTATTAAAACAATTTCAATCCGCCCCACAGCATCTCGGTATGAATGAGTGCGTTCCCAGGAGCGTGCTGGGGGGCGCTGCTACTCACCGGACCCCCGGGTGTCTTCTGGCTGCTGGCTTGTAGCAGGGCTGCCCTTCTTGGAAGTAGAGTCCGGCATTCGCCCAGCAGATGAAGCCGGCGAGCAGGAGAAGCTGCAGCTTGGACATGGTGGAGGGAGACTGGTGAGAAAAACAGGAAGGAGGGTGAAGAGAGCGCTGGGCATAAAAATGCTTCCCCGTCTGCTGATTCATTTAAAGGGCCGGCGCGGCATTGTGGGAGGGGGAGGGGCGGCAGATACTTTGTAACTCACAGTAACACCAAACAAACTCGCTCGCTAACAGAATAAAGTTCCTCCCGGACGCCTCCTTACTCCGAATTCTCAGTAGCCATTCTCAGAAAAGACTGGCCCGGTGACCCCCCCAGCTTATATCCTGTGGGGGGAATATTTGCGTCTTTTCACATGCGAGGGTTAAGGTTTTTCTGCCTGACCTACGCAAAGGGTTAATCCTTCCATTCAAACCATACAACTGCCCCAGGGGCTACTGCGGCTCTCGGGGCACTGTGTGTTGGCAGGCATTTGAGGGGCGCATACAACACAATATACATACAACGTGACACACAACATACACACAATATTACATATTGTGACATACAATATACACACAATGCACACACACTACATACACTTACATACAGTACACATACAACACAATACAATATAATACACACACAACACAATATTACATACAGTACACACAACACAATATACATACAATGTACACACTATTACAGTACACATACAATACAATGTACACATAATATTACATACAGTACACATACCATACAATATACGGTACATACAACCCAACATACTATACATACAGCACAATATTACATACAGTACACATACAGCACAATATACATGCAATGCAACATACAATATACACACAACACAATACACATAATGTGACATACAGTACACATAAGACAAGACACAATGTTACATATGTTGGGTTCTTATTCATGGTTTACATTAATTTTTTAGCGTTCCCGGTAAAGCACGTTTTGGGGCAGTTTATCTGTTATGAGCTCAGAATCTCGCTGGGACATGAAAAGGAAATTCCGTCGGATCCGGATCCCTGGACCAAGGGCACCCCACAAACTCACGTCTAGTTACGATATGATGTCATCGCTGAATATATTCAACAATCAACGAGAAAACTATGTTAAATATGACATATTTGGTGAAGTAAAGAAATATCCCGCACTCACCCGAGATAAGCGTGACAGCGGCACACGTGACACGCATGCACTGGGGACCCGCACCGTCCGCCCCAGCTGTGCACAGATAAGGCTCACGTCGGGCGAAGGCGCTCTATAAAAGCCCCAGGTCCGTGTTTTCTGCATCACTGTCACTTCTGCCGGCAGAGAGGACTCCAGAGGCCATCAGCATGCGGGAAATAGTCCACCTACAGATAGGACAATGCGGCAACCAGATCGGAGGCAAGGTGAGTGAATGAGCTTCCGAAATCCTCACCCCAAAGCCAACGAACGCGTCTCGCTGCGAGCGTCAGCCTGGCGTCCGTCTCTCAGGTGCCGTCACATTTCTAGGCTCTTGCTGGAAACTGTCCGTATCGGATTCTCTCCATCTGCGTATCCGATATCCAAACAATTCTTTACCTCCGCTGCTTGTCCTCATTCACGCCATTCATTCATTTCAATCATTGGGAATTAATACCAAGTTTTACCCAACTTCTGCCGAATCTTTAGAATAAAAGCGGGTCCCCCACACGTTTCTCCGCCGGCTTTCTCCTGTAGGATTGAGGGGGAAACCCTGTCCATTGCCCCCATGCATCACACACATTGTGTCCAAACTATAACGGTTTATTCAGACACGCGGGACGTTAACTTGCGCGCCGTCTCCTCCATACATTGAAGGGAATCGGCTGCAGCCTCCTTTAGGAACCCGATGAGATGAATAATTTCCCAGCATTGCACTTATTTTGGGAGCGCCGGCGGTGGGCTGCGGGCGACCGTTCCGGCGGGGGAGGGTGCGCCCCCACGGTCTGCTCACACAGATAAGGAGACATCGGGCTGGTCTGGTGAACGCCAGATACGACTCGCTGACGCTGAAAGCCACGACATTCACTTTTTGTGTTCCTGTCTTTTTGGGTCAGTATATTGGGGGAGGGGTGACGGCCCTGCAGACTTAAACCTTAAATCCTTCCTATACGATAATTGGCGATGAGCCGGACCATAACATTACCTTCTGTAGCAGCGTTACAACGGTGTGTGGGGGGACACTGTCTGAATATACCGCCGTCAGTGATTGTTAAAGTATAGTTTAAATGAAGAAAATGTATTAATAGCCAAAAAAAAAGGGAAAAGCTCCGACCTTGATTAGCGTGGGGTTCTTATAATAAGATTACTGATGATCCAGTGTCTCTCCTCTTTGATTGGCCGCAGTTCTGGGAGGTCATTAGCGATGAACATGGAATCGATGCCAGCGGAAGGTACCGAGGAGATTCCGATTCCCAACTGGAGAGAATTAACGTCTATTTCAACGAAGCTCATTGTAAGTGACGCGCTGGGGGAGGGGGGGGTCCTTTCCAATAACACGATCAATAAGGACACAATGACTTAAAAGAATGTAGATGAACGCGAGACGCCAAAGTTTCCTACAAAGCCCTCGAACGTTAAGATTTTTATCAGCGAATCTGGCATTCTAGACATAAACATTCTTTACCTGCGGTGTTACACGTCTGCGGTCAGATACAATGTTACACGGCATGTGTTCCATCATACGATTATACATAGCATAAAATACATTGTTTTGTTTTTTTTTCCCTCAAGCTCATAAATACGTCCCCCGAGCCGTGCTTGTAGACCTGGAACCTGGGACCATGGACAGCCTTCGCTCCAGTGTTATCGGGCCGCTTTTTCGCCCAGACAGCTTCATCCACGGTAACCGTCTGTTAATAAATAATCATATAAAGGTAGAGAGAAGACATTGTATCCAACGCATGCTTCGGAAATAATTAGAGAAAAATACCCATCTCTCTGTGAGCTCCAGCTGATCGTAGTTGTCATGGATCACCGATACATTAAGGGTTAATTCTGTTTCAATGCAGGAAATTCGGGAGCTGGGAATAACTGGGCCAAGGGCCACTACACGGAAGGAGCGGAGCTGATCGAGTCTGTGATGGACGTGGTGAGAGCCGAGAGCGAAAGCTGCGATTGCCTTCAAGGGTTCCAGCTCGTTCACTCGCTGGGGGGAGGAACCGGCTCCGGGATGGGGACCCTCCTCATCAACAAGATCCGAGAAGAGTATCCCGACCGGATAATGAACACCTTCAGCATCATGCCCTCGCCCAAGGTGTCCGACACGGTGGTGGAACCTTACAACGCCATTCTGTCCATTCATCAGCTGATCGAGAACACCGACGAAACGTTCTGCATCGATAACGAAGCTCTGTACGACATCTGCTTCCGTACCCTCAAGCTGTCCAACCCGACGTACGGGGACCTCAACCACCTGGTGTCCATGACCATGAGCGGCGTTACTACATCCCTGCGGTTCCCAGGGCAGCTTAACGCAGACTTGAGGAAGTTGGCGGTCAACATGGTGCCCTTCCCTCGTCTCCATTTCTTCATGACCGGCTTCGCCCCTCTGACTTCTCGCCGGAGCCAGCAATACAGAGCTCTGACCGTGCCCGAGCTCACCCAGCAGATGTTTGACCCCAAGTCCATGATGACAGCGTGCGACCCCCACCACGGCCGCTACCTGACAGTGGCGGGAATCTTTCGTGGGCAGATGTCCACCAAGGAAGTCGATGAGCAAATGCTGGCGGTGCAGACCAAGAACAGCGCCTACTTCGTGGAGTGGATCCCCAACAACGTGAAGGTGGCAGTTTGCGACATCCCGCCTCGTGGCCTCAAGCTATCGGCCACCTTTATCGGCAACAACACGGCGATCCAAGAGATCTTCAAGCGCATAGGGGAGCAGTTTTCGGCCATGTACCGGAGGAAGGCCTTCCTGCACTGGTACACCGGCGAGGGCATGGACGAGATGGAGTTTACCGAAGCCGAGTGCAACACCCACGACCTGATCGCGGAATATCAGCAGTACCAGGACGCCACCGCCGAGATGGAAGGATATTTTGAGGACGACGACGTGGAGGAAAAGGAAGAAGTGCAGGAAACCGTGGAGAGGGTATTTTGAAGGAGAACGTCCAATACGGTGGCTTCAAGGCAAACGACGTTTCCTTTCAAACCAGAATTGACTCGATTCCCACTCAGAATTCATCGAGCAGAAGCAAAACAGCCGACTTCGTGCTTTCAAGTTTCATAATATACATTTTTTTTATTATTTTAATATAGAACTTCTGAGGCCGGCGGACTTTGTTGCCAAACTCGATTAACCCCTTAAGGACAATGGGCGGTCCCTAAACCCATTGAAAACACTGCATTTTGAGCCCACACATGTAAGGGCTTTGTCATTAAGGGGTTAAGATTTCATTGCTCGACAATTGTGACAATTTTTGTATTTTACGCATATCCTTGCTGCTTTACATTGTAATATTTAATTCAGCTGCGCTTTGCGTCCCCGTTATAAGCCGTTTAGACGTCCGAGCCTCCCCCTGTAATTTTATGCTTCTTATGAAATCGCGCATACGTTACATATGTGGCTTCTCTCTTTCACTTGTTTCACCCACAATCTTCAGTAAAAGATTTAAAAAAATTAAATAAAAAAACTTGTACAAACCTGACCATTTCTATTATAGGAGAATTCCGTGCAGGGCTTGTGTGCCGAGAAGACTAAATAAAACGGGACAGGAGATTTGGTTCACTTTTGGGGCTTTAAACAAGTTTTACGTTATTATGGAAGGCGAGACACATTTGAGAGTATAAGAAAAAAGTCCTTCTGGTTTCTGGTATTTTACGTTAAATGCACTAGAGAGGAGAGCCTCTTCTCCATGCACCAACACGCCACGTATAGCGAATACTACTCCACATGAGTGCGCCCGTTCCAAGTCATGTGACCGACGCAAAGAGAAGCCACTTGAATCTCAGCGGCTCTTCAAAGGCAAGTGTCTGTCGTAACGGGTCAATATTTACCCATCAGCGATAACACAAAGCCAATGGTGATTATATTACTCTTCAGGTACTGGGGGTGCGTCCGATCTATACGTACTTTTTTTTTATTAAAACAATTTCTGGAACTTTAATCTGAACATAATAGGAGTTATCAGACACCCTAGTTAGTGCTATGCAACAACTCTCACTATCCCCAGCCATTCCCCGGATGGCCAGCTACTGCAGCTCATGGCTGCTGGGGTGGCAAAGCCTGTGAGCCCAATGGCAGCGAGCGTCAGAACAAACAAGAAGCCGTCCGTCACTAAATAATCCGTCAGCCCTGCTTCCCGTTACCTCCTGCGGGTTTAAGAATTCCTGTTTCTGAGACACAGAATTGGTATTGGATAGAATAGCTATTTTACCCAAACCCTAAAAACGTACGCTGTTAATTCTGTTTAATTGATGCAGGAGGAATAATGTTACTTATTGCAAAACAGTTACCGACATCTGGATGTATATAATAAATACTTTTCCCAGATATCAAACCCTCAACCTACTTCGGGGGGTGGGGATGGAGGCGTATAGATATCCGATAGGAGATTATTATATTATATATAGTTACACACACACTACTACCCCCATCATCCATGACCAGAGTTGAGAGGGTTGTAGTTCATCAAGGTGCTCACACCGATTTACCAAATAAACACATTACCATTAAACAATCCAGCTGTTTGAGCACACAGGACCACGTTATACCCGACTACCAAAAATGAAGAAAAACCACAAAAAAGTTACAAATGAAACAACTACCATTTATTTACTCGCAGGATTTAACTTAAACACATAGGGGCTCCTCTGAGGCGGGGTCAGTGTTTGCGGCAAAACGGTCGTCTGCGGTCAGAAGACGTGATTCTGAAAGACAGAGAGAGCGATTTCAATGTCTGGCGCGGCAAAGACGGCAGAAACTATGGCGACGGCAGCGGGTGACGGAGTCGAGTGCGAGAAGCCAAGCGGTGCTGCGATTAATGGATGCAAAGAGTACCGAGGGTGAGCAGGGAATGCGGTCAAAACAAAGCATGTACCACGCCATAAGACACTCGACACGGAGGGAAGATCATATATGATGCTTGCGTGTTGTATTGAAACATATTAAATACCTCTTTCAGCGATGAAACAGACTCATTCTTTCTTGGGTTTGACGATCCTCACGTTGACGGCAGCGGCTCTTTCTGCCTCCGCTTTAAACTGCGGTTTGAGGGCATCTCGGACCGCTTTGGCGCAGATCTGAGAAAACCTGATGTAGCTGAAGGACAGAATATTCCGGGTCAGAACTGTGATTAGGGCTGCAACTAACAATTATTTTAATAAATCGATTAGTTGGCCGATTAATCGGATAAAAAAAAATGCATTTTTTTTTAAATTTAAAATAATGTAATAAAAAAAACATACAATTTACACTTCGATCTCTTTATCACAACGGCCTCTCTCTATTCACCTTCTTATTTTACTGAAATAATAAAAGCTACAAGAACCCAAACACAGAGTTTCTCAAACTAGGTTTTAATACAAAGTTATTAGTAAATAAAATTCATTTTAACTATTTTTCATATCCAATAAAAACTATGAGAAAAAAAGCCGTTTATATTTCCTTTTATTTACCAAACTGCCCCCAGTTATGCACATCTGACCCCCAGCTTGCCACTCTGCCCCCAGATATGCCTTATACCTCCTATATGCCAGAGATTCCACAGTGCCCCCTGATATACCTTTTACACCCAGATATGTCTTATGCCCCCCTGATATGCCTAATATCGATATGCCCTATACCCCCTCATAGGCCTTATAACTTCCAATATGCCACTCCACCCCCATTTATGCCTTATACCTCCCTATATGCCACTCTGCACCCCGATATGTCACTCCGCCCCCCAAAAAATGCCCTGCACCACCCTGAAATTCATTATACTCTGCCTCCCCAGATATGCCATTCTGAAATTCATTATACCCCCCATACACCACTCTACCTCTCCCCCCCCCCTCCAATACACCACTCTGCCTAGGTGACAGGCACTTTCACTGAAGCCCCAGCGGAAGTGAAGGGGAGTAACGGAGGCTGTCTGTGCGCATCACGCAGACCCCCACCGGCTGACAGAGAGGATGATCCTCTACAGGAGACCTCAATTCTCTGTCAGCCGGTGGGAGTCTGCACGATGCGCACAGACAGCCTCCGATACTCCCCTTCACTTCTGCTGGGGCTTCTAAATCATGTGATGCTGCCGCTGCATCGTAGGAGCCCCAGCGGAAGTGGAGAGGAGAGGCGGAAGTTGTCTGTGTGCATCGCACGGACACCCACCGGCTGACAGTGAGGGGAATCCAGGTCCCCTGCAGCGATACGGGGGATCTGGATTCTAGTGTTGTAATCTGATCTCTGTTTGAGGTCGGATTACATAAAACCCTTTTTATAATCGATAAAAAACGATTATTTGTTGCAGTCCTAGCTGTGATTATTGCATATATACATACATAACGAGTCGCGCATGCACTAAAAACCCACCCCGCGTCTCCCGAGCATTTCGACCCTCGCACATCGGGTTTACCGGGTCGAAACATGTGCAGTTAGCAAAAGATACAAAGGGATCAAAAGACAGGATCATAAACAAGCACCCTGATGAGGTTTTGTCGTTTGGCATGTAGTTCTATGAGATAAATATCACCCCCACTCGCTCAGCCATAGCGCAGTTAACGCGTTTATGAGGCCAGCCGTTGGCTCCATGCAGTCCAACTTCGCTCAAGGACACGTGGGGCAGGTCTTGGGGCACCTTTTGTTTCATGGGGTTCACAGGTTTGGCCAGACTGACAGGGACGCTTCATCGCTGCCGCTTTATGTTAAGGCGTCCCTGGCAGAGGCCAGATACAGTTTAAAGTTTGGGGTTCATCGCTCTCCGTTTATATACCTTGGTGAGTGTATACATTATACACTATGAGATATATATATATATATATATATGTCCCGTTCACATTATTATCACAGCATTCGTATCAACCATCCTATGAAGGTCTGACAGACACGATCTGCCCCGTCGCTTATTACCTCTCTGCCCGTCAGCCTCCTCTGCAGTAGCTTAGCGGGTAAGCATGTCAGAGGTCATACATGTCACAGTTAGCAGCTTGTATGTTACATGCCGCTGGGTCAGCGTTGCAGCCATTAAGTAGATTTGTGTCACAAGACCCCCGTCCTCACTACAGATTTAGCCTCCGCCGCCTCAACTACAATTAGGAACTCTTGGGAGGTCACTCAGCTTACTGTTTTCTCGCCACTTGTCACAAATGGCAACCTATACCATGGGCCGGATTATGCCCGCTCGGCCGTCAGTATACTCTTAACGCCATATCTCATTTCTGCAGCCGCTGACATCACTGCGCGGCGTCTCCAATCCTCGCGCTCCGCTAACGCCCCCCCCCCCCGCATCCTTTTCGATGACGTTTTCCATATCACGTTTTCAGGCTTAGCTGCCCCCAAAGCCATTTGGATACCCCAAGGACCAGAAGCTCCAGCCTGGCTGTGGGTCACCCTGAGACCCCTCTACAAACCCCAGCACGTTCTTTATCAGACCCAACCAATCAGAACGCTTCTGCAAAGAGCCGAGTCACCCAGGTACATCCAGTGAATAAAACACATCCTGCATTTATCATTACTTATAATAAACGCCACCTCAGAAATGAGACATTCATTAGACTGATATATCAAACAGCAGCATATTATGTAAGATATATCACCCCGCGCTGCAAATATCCTCATCGTATATTTTTGACCAGTAACATACAGGTCGTTTCATTTCTTCAAGTTCTTTATTCCGTCATTAACGTATTTCAGCCATTTTCTGTGTGAGAATACCTCCCCCAGCAGCATATGACATATAACATGCTCCGTACATACATGTTCTTACACTCTATGTATGCAACATATAATAAACCCAGCACCGCCATGATAGCGACTGCCCCTAGGGCCCACTCCATTGCAACCCACTACCCCGCAGTCTCCAGTGCCCGGCCTCCCAGGCCCCCTCTCACCTGAGGCCAGCCTGTCTCCAATAAGCTACCATGGTTACCAAGAGCTGCGACTAGATCAGTGACCGACAACCGACTGACAGAAGGTCAGAACAAGGCGACCGGATGAGGAAGGAGCGCGGCATCCGGCGGCCAATCCAAGTAGAGCATTCTATACGGAAGAGAACGCGCCCAGCCAATCACAACACAAGAAACGCACCCAACGCCATTGGGGAAGCCGCTCTACCCTACTGTCATCTCTATGACTGAGGTCTCGTGCAGCGTGAACAAAAAACTTTATTATTCAAGTTACATGTTAACAGCTGTGCATGGAAAATGAGAGAACGCCATTATTTATTATATATTTACTATATTTATAGTAAATATATAATAAATTATGAATATTATATATATAAAAACTAGGTGTCGGTAACTGCTGGTCATTATCTGGCTCATTAATACCCTCTAGCAGAGCATCCAGGGGGTATTTTAGAAGAACGCAGGTAATAAAAGTAGGTTGAGATGAATAATAAAGCCACGTAAATAATAACACGTCCGGCATTTGTTTTTCCATGAAAGGTGACGCTGCACGCGAGCCTTGATCATCAGCGTGAGCCAGCTCTGGCTTTGTCAGACCTTTTGAATGTAGGGACTGTAAGAGGCGCTGCGGGAATTGCTGGCGCTATATAAATCTGGCGCTATCTTTCGGTGGTGCTGGCCACGGATCTCCCACCAAAAGCTGCGGGGATTGTCGAGCAGCAAAGGGTTCTGGGAAAATGGATTCCTCGAGGGCTGAGGACCCCAAAAAGTTCCCTTTATTGGTTGATGTTTGAGTATCCGATCTCAACTTTAGCTGATCTACCATAGAGATCTCTAATGAGACAGTCAGCCCTAACCAGCGGGTGAAACAATACCCCAACCCCCCCCCCCAATCTTCCACAGGAAACCCGGCAGCAATTACCGGTACGTTAAAGGGTTAAATGTCATTGCAGGGTCAGGGAGGTCTTCTGTTCCATTCATAGTTATCACCCCTGATAGAATGCAGGACCAAGGCGGCCCAGGGCGCACTCATTCAGTTATAAACCTTAAAATGTGTCCCCCCCAGACATGAAATATCCCAGAATTTATTGTGTATCGCGACAGAACAGAAATAAAAACTCAAGACACGTTTTGTTTGTTTTTTTACACTAAGAATTTTTTTATGTCATCCTTTGGCAATAAAAAAATAAACTTTGGAGTGCCCATGTTACAAAACGTCACATTAATGCCTAATTTCTGGGATAACAAAAAAAAAAAAGACACGGATGTTTCTCGACCTTCTCGAAACCGGCATTGAGATCTCATTGGTCTGCCCCAGGTGGCCACGTCAACCCCCCCTCCCGAGAACCCACGGGGCCATGACAGGGAGCGCCTTTATTTCTAAAGCTCCAACCTACTCCGCAGCGCAGTACAACACATTCCCGCTCCGGCACCTCGTTCACAGCCGCTTTTGAAATGGTAGACGTGGTTTCGTGAACACTTAAGGGTTAAAAGAATCCTAATCCGACGGGTCGCAACCCAAACCTACTTCAATGTTTTTAACTTTCCCACGTTAAACCACACCGTCCATTCATGCACCGCTTCTTCGTAGGCCGGGCAGCACCGCACTCTCCCCCCAAACTAAAAGAGTCATCCAATCAGGGCAGAGACAACCCGGTGAAGAGCGTGCGTAAGGCTCCGTGCAAAACTTCCCAATACTTCTGATTTAGAACCTTATGAACACAGCCCCAAAATACCCGGGCTTTTCCACCGGATTATTTTCAAATGTTTGTCCCAAAAATAATTTTTTTTAAAAAAAAAACATTGGTGAATCAAAAAGGTTGGAAAGTCCACGTCTGTTGCTGGAGGAGCTTCTGCCAGGAAACGTTGCTATAGGCGAGACAAGAATACTGAGCGCTGGTCCCTTGGAGCTATCGGCCCCCGGGCTCTACGGGAAAAGCTCCACGCCGGGGCCTTTATTAGTCTGAGGTCGGCCTGAAGGTCGCCGTGCAGCACGGTAGGTCTGGTGCCGAAAGCCGTCCAGCTCGTTGCGCAGACAGCCTTTGATCCACGACTTTGTTCCCGAGGAGCTGCAGCTTCTCCCCCAAGCTTTAATTTGAAAACCTACAGATACATTCTTAAATAAGAATAAATAAGCAGCCGGCGAGAGAAGCTGCAGCTCCGTATTATTCCTAACTATAGAGATCTACTAGCGGCGCGCGTTCTCCGCGCATCATTTCTCTCCGAAGGCGGCCGCTGCCATGGACGTCCGGATGCTTCCCCTCGTGGACGCTTTCAGGTCCTCAATCTCAGAATTCAGCTTGCTGATGACCCATTCCATCGCGTCTCTGCCCTGGGATTTAAGGAGAGGATACACACGCGTTAGGGACTAGAAGCGACCCCCCCGAATCCCTTCTATTGTGACGGATGTACATTTACCCACCTTGTTGGCATTGGTAGAGATGGTATTTGCCATCATTCCCTCCAGGTAGCTGCTCAGACTGACTCCTTTCACTGTAATGATGGCTTCCTGAGTGAGAACAGTTCTGAAAAATATATGCAGAGGGGGGTTTTATTCAGGGGGTCCGGTAGAGGGACACAGGCCACGAGGGGGTCCGGTAGAGGGACACAGGCCGAGACGCGGAATACTCCATACTCACTTCTCTGGGTCCTGGGGGTGAGGCTTGTAAACGAGTCTTTCGTCCACGGAAACCATGTTTGTGAATGTGATCTGTAAGCAAAGAGAAATCACTTTTTAAATATCCCGGGTTCCGGCGATGAGTGCAAACTCAAGCCACGCACGGGACGCACCCTTCACTCACACTCTGCTGTTACTCACATTGGAAGAATTAAGTTCCATGGTTTTTGCGACCGGATCCACCACGGAATGTTCCTGGATGTAGGTATTTGTTCTGGTGGCTCCAATAATCTGTTTCAAACACAAACACAATTAGGTTTAGATGTCCACCGCTGACCACGGGACACCGAGCTGCACGCCAGACCTCCGGCACATACTCACCGATCTAACGAGAGAGGGCATCCCCCACTCGGTGCTCAGGAGCCGGTCGCTGTGCAGCCTGCCGTTCGAATCCACGGTCCGGTTCAGCACATCCACGCCCACCACGTTCGGATTCATGGGGTTGGGGTATTTCTGCATGGCGGCCGTTGTCACGGTTTCCCACGGGTGGCTGAAAATCAACGGGGAAAATTACCAGAAACGGTAACTGCGGCCAAAAAAAAAAAGCAAAAACACTTTAGAGCTGCATTTATTACATAAGACCATTTAATAATAGATCGGTCCCTCTAACTGCAAATCCTTAAAGCTGCCAAAGGGTGGAGGAGGACAGACCGGTGCTGGCAGCGAGGAGCGAGCCACGTACTTAATTACCCCGACACGCCGGTTACATAACAACCAGCATCTGAACATCGTGTACTGTTACTGTATACGCTCACGGCTACGGAACAGGGCGACAATGCCGCTCCGGCACCCGGACGGCGCCCCCGCCGGCACCCAGCAGGACTTAATCCACGGGGAGAGTTTTCTGCCGCCGCTCTGCATTCATTCACACTCACAACAAAAGTGACATTAAAAAAGGTTTTAAAAAACTTTCTACCAACCACGATGTCCCAGAACCCCCACCCAATACGGCGCTATCCTTTGATTCCGCCGTCATTACTTTACGTGAACGCTCTGTCCGCCGGGGACTCGGAGTCACACGCAGATACCGATCACACACCAAGGACGTCACGCTGTGACCTTCCACATTCCAACAGGACACGATGAATGAACGAAGCAGACATTCTCTCGCCCTGCAGAGGTTACAGTCTCCGATTGCCCCGGGAGACAGGAAGAGGCTTCAGGGGAACGTTACAAGCCCCCTTGGTCTATTTCTGGGCTTGAAACCCGAGACCCTCGCAGATCCTAACTAGACGTCCTCGCTGACCTGCTGCGGGCGACCCCGGGAGCTAACGAAATGTCCTCAGAGAGACAAAAACAGCCCTGGCTGAACCTGCTTTTACACAGGTGGCTGCGATCAGGACACAATGGTGAGATTATTAAAAACTAGCGCAAACCAGTAACGGCCACAAATCCCTGCCTAGCCAGACTGGCTCGCTAAATGCTCGGTGCCACCTTACTGTGCCCAGAGCCACGCGGGGGTCCCTGTTACACAACACTGTACCGTACACTGGCCGTTACACAACACGGCGTTACACAACACCCGGTTACCGTATACTGCGCCATTACATAACACTCGGCACCGGCTCCTTCACATGCGTGGCCCCTGCTACCCCCATTTCCGATCCCGTGACCCACGCAGAAGGACACAGAGACCTGGCGAGGCATAACGCGAGCCGCTCTGTGCTGCGCGTGATCTCTGGGGAGAGGAATGCAGCTCGGCCACCCCTGCTGGCGGTAGATCTTTAACCACCGACTCTGATTCACGGAAGTACACAGCACAGAGTAGAGGATGGGCACTCGTAACGCACAATGCCAGGGGGTACCCCGGGGTAGATTGCGCAACTTTTCTATAGGTGGGGAACCCCCCCATCTCTAGGATCGAGGCGTGTGCCTCTTTATGCCCCCACGCAGAACCCCGTGGCCCCCAGTTACAGGAAGTCAGGGCAGTTATGGCACGGCAGAGCCGGATATCGGGGTCCGCACGCTCCTCCGAGGCAGAGGGGTACGAGGCACTTCCAGCACCCCCATAGAATCAGACCATTTCACCCAGTGACGCCCCACTAAACACGCCAAGGGCAATAGATATAAAGCCACGAATGGATCAATACGTGACGAAGTCACCATGGAAACCAACGCACTGGCACTGCTGATAGCTCCACAGTTCAGTTTAGCCCTGGTACATATGGCGAGGGGGGGCATCTGTATAACAGGCCTAGTATAAAATGACTACCTCTGGCGCAGTCACCATGGAAACTAATGGTATAGTCCAGAAAACTGCCCCACATTGAGCTTTCTACCCTGTCAAATGCCCCAATGACCTGCCCCTCCTCCTCAGTAAAGAATCCCCCCCCGGCCTCTTCATAACCCGCTGTGGCCCCCTAGATACCTTTCTCTGGGCCCTGTGGCCCCATCATACAGCCTAAATCCCTCTGCCCTGGTATCAGGGGCACTCCCTGTGCTTCCGCCCCCCATCTGCCCCCCGAGGGCCCCCGGTACCCACTCGAACACGTGCTCCGACGTCCAGATCTTCATGTTCTCTCCGTTTTGACCAAACCCCGAGTGACAGCGGCGCCCGCAGCGCACAGACTCATGGGAACCGGCCTGGCCAATAGCCGAGCGCGACGTCAGGAAGTGCGTCACTGGCTTGCCACACCTCCTTCCCACCTTCCTTAAAGAGACAGGCAGTGACCTTCAGGATAGGGCCACTTGTCAGTGTATGTGCTGGCTCTGACTCCCAGCAGAGGTGGAAATACAGCAAACAGGGCCTGTGTTACCCCAGCCCACCATAACATTTCCCCCTCCACAGACCAGCTAGGGGGGTACAATCACTCAAACACGCCCCCCAAGCCCCTCTGGGTCTAAATAGCGTGTGAACTATGGGTATGGGGTGAGTGACGGGGAGCCGGCGGCTGAGTACCGAAGTTAATAGTATTTCTTATATCCGCCAACCCACAGAAACCCTTACCAGGCGCCCCGACCTGTGACCTCGTCACAGCCCCCTCAGTGTCCTTTCCACCGACCATCTCATCCACGGTTTTCCTTTTTAAACCAGCTTGAGATTCCCACGAGCTCCTCGGCACGCGGGTGACGTTACGGCACGTGGGCCGCCAGCGACCCGGCGGAGCCCAGAATAGGACATTACTTTTCACCATGGGAACCGCCGTAGCCCCTGCGCCCCTGATGACGTGAACGCGGAGCTCAGCCAATCACTGCGGACCGCGCTGCGTCACTTCTAACTGCATCATCAGGCGGCGAGAAAACGACCTGAAACTTTGATTTTAGATCATTTTCCTTTATTTGGCAGTAAAAAACTAATTTCTTGGTTCTTCCACCATAGACAAGTGTCTGCGAAGGGTTAAACGTGAAGGTTATTTCATACTGTGCGCTAGGAGGCGGTTCCCGTTAAAAAGCATTCGGCCCTGAGGGCCGAGGACGGAACCGGTCCTCCTCATGATGCAACTGAGCCGGCGGGATTGCGTAACTAGGCCAAAGGTAATTGTCTGCCCTCCCTGGTATCGCAGAGGACGCGGCCTCCACGCTGCTCGCCGAACACACGCGACTCGTGGCTCCGCCGGCACGAAAACACAAATGGCTTTTATTCAGTGTTTTTATTTTAAAACACGAAACCAAAAAAAAAAAAATACAATAAATAAAAAGTTAATACAAAAAAAATGTATCTATTATTCTACTCATAACAAAATATTATATGGATAACGTAGCAAAGATCTGTTACAAATGTGTCATTTTCTCTGAGGTTCTGTATATATGTGATTTATATATAGATATACACGGTATCTACGTGATTTATATATAGATATACACGGTATCTACGTGATTTATATATAGATATACACGGTATATACGTGATTTATATATAGATATACACGGTATATACGTGATTTATATATAGATATACACTGCATATATGTGATTTATATATAGATATACACGGTATATACGTGATTTATATATAGATATACATGCAATATACGTGATTGATATATAGTATACACGGATATACGTGTATTATATATAGATATTCACGCATATACGTGATTTATATATAGATAATACACTGCATATACGTGATTTTTATTAGAATATTACACTGGCATATACAGGATTTTTATATAGATATACACAGGTATCTACGTGATTTTTATTAGATATACATGCATATACGTTGATTTATATATAGATATTTACCCCCCCCCCACTTGGGCAAATTTATTTAAATTTTTGTTTTTGGAATTTAATATAGATATACACCGCGTTCTACAGTGATTTATCTATAAGATATACACTGCATATACGTGATATAATAGACATACACATGCATATACGTGATTTTAATATAGATATACCGGTATCTACGTGCATTTATATATAGTATTACATGCACTTAACGTGATTATATATGATATACCACTTGCATATATGTGATTTATATATGGATATACACGGTATCTACGTGATTTATATATAGATATACACTGCATATACGTGATTTATATATAGATATACACTGCATATATGTGATTTATATATAGATATACACGGTATATACGTGATTTATATATACACACACTGTATATATATGATTTATCTATAGATATACACTGAATATATGTGATTTATCTATACACACTGTATATATGTGATTTTTATATTATTATTTATTGTTTTATATAGTGCCAAATTCCGTAGCGCTGTATATTTATATACACTGAATCTATGTGATTTATATATAGATATACACTGCATATATGTGATTTATATATAGATATACACGGTATATACGTGATTTATATATAGATATACATGCATATACGTGATTTATATAAGATATACATGCATATATGTGATTTGATATATAGATTACACGGGATTATGTGATCGGGGGTCCGCGGTATATATAGATATACACGCATATCGTTGATTACTTTAGATATACACTGCATATACGTGATTTATATATAGATATACACTGCATATATGTGATTTTTATATTATTATTTATTGTTTTATATAGTGCCAAATTTCGTAGCGCTGTATATTTATATACACTGAATCTATGTGATTTATATATAGATATACACTGCATATACGTGATTTATATATAGATATACACGGTATATACGTGATTTATATATAGATATACACTGAAAATACGTGATTTATATATAGATATACACGGTATATACGTGATTTATATATAGATATACACTGCATATACGTGATTTATATATAGATATACACTGTATGTATGTGATATATATGTCCTGTCCAGCATCACTTCATGATTGCTGTCCGTGTTCCATCACTGCTTCATCTAACGCGGTGTTAGAAACTAGACTTGTGCATCGGATTGGCACCAATTTTAGCTTTTCCACTCTCACTCACGCTTACTCTATCTCTCTCACGCTCTCATTCACACTCATTTGTAACGGAGGTGCAGAAGCACTTATATTTTGCAAACTCACAACACTCTGACCACCCTCAGCCACCCTGATGCAAACTTACAACACTCTGACCACCCTCAGCCAACCAGATGCAAACTTACAACACTCTGACCACCTTCAGCCTCCGTGATGCAAACTTACAACACTCTGAC
>VKOC01007707.1:0-18634 GCA_009364415.1 Spea multiplicata | reverse complement strand
TATTAGCCACTATCACTTCTGCTAGGAGGTGGTTCCACTTATCTACCATTCACTCAGTAGAGTAAAACTGACAATTCTTTCTGATGAGGATGAAAGATTTTCTTGTCCCTTAACGGGTGGTAAGTGAATCAACACATTAGGCAGATTAGTATCTTCTGCCTTTCTTCTGTCTTTCTTCTGTCTTCTGCGCTATGAAAACGTTATTTTTCTAATGCATTATCTCCTAACTTAATTGAAATATTATTTGCTTTATTGGATCTTTTGATTGCACTGAAGACGCATCGGCCGGCAAGTAAGAGTTTTATTGTATATTTTAAGAAGTAAATTAATAAAAGTAGCACAATATATGAAATTATTCAGACAAGAACTAACTGTTGTATATAATGCAAAGAAAACCCCCAAAACATCTCTTACATATTCTTTATGAGACAACCTCGTGGTAAGGGTTTATCTTTCCGCAATATGTTCCTTTTAATTATATCCATACAACGGTACTAAATTTTTTTTGCTCTAGAAAATCTCTTGGCATCTGTACTACATTTCGGGAAACCACATGATAGAACGAGCAATACTTTGTTTCTCTGCTATTTCTTGGGTTCCGTCTCGGCTTCTTAGCTTTTGTTTTATAATTTCAAATTCACAATCCCTTTGATTTAGCGATTGTGTATTCCCTTTCCCGTTCCAGACACACCACACTTAAGATTCATTCTCTTTTTCTTCCAAGTCTGCGATTTGTAGATTGTCTGTGGGCCCTTCTGCACAACGTTACGTTGAATACATCTTGCATTTTATCCATCGGTTCTTTTATCTATGGCTTCTCTCGACCATTAATAACTAAAGCTGGGATACTTATTATGTTAAGAACATGACAGCGAAATCTTACTGATAAATACATCAGACGCTAACCAAGACCACACAGATACCAGCACATATATATATATATATATAGAAAGTCATCTGTTCTTAGATATATTTAAGAAGAGATGAATGGCTAAAATATGTGATTGTGAGACTAGTATGTTCCTGGGTACCCGTAGATCTTGAAAGCCATTTTAGCCCTGAGCTTCAGTTCCTTGGCTTGAGATGCTTATTTGGGTTTTCTTTTTTACTACCCAAAGCCGGTCTGTCTGCCTCTCCTGTCTGTATATTTTATGTCTCTGTTTTAACTTATCTATAGCGTCTTTGTTTTTACCCATGTGTATTAGAGCAGGTTCTGTCTAGACTCACCCTTTCCAGTGCCATATCATGATTGTATGGTACCATACACATGTACCGTAAAAACGTTGTTATAATACGCACCTATGTAAGATGTAGACTAATTGTAAGAGAAAAGTGGAACCTCACTAGGTTGCACAGTAAACTGTACCCAAAACAAAAAAACATGCAGGAACTATACAGGAGATTGATGATATGTAGCCATTACTGGTCTTGTTTTTTGTTTTGGTTTTTTAATAAAATTTGTTTGGAAAAAAGAGAAATGCATAGATGCTGATGCTAACACCCTGTCCTCCTGACTCACCGTGACCTTTGCCTACCTCCGGCATTACTACAAACCGGTGGAAAAGTCCTCTTCTGGATAGTGGCTTCAGGTGAAGATGGGGCTAACCGTATGCTGGCCAGGGCTATCCACATATAAGGCTACCTTAAGTGCGCTAAATGTAGGAGGAAAACTGGGCAGGAACGGGCATGACTAAACAGCCCTCCCCTGCCCAGAGAAAAAGGAAAGTTATGTGGAGACCCATTATCTCTTCACCCAGAGACTCCGGATCAAACCAGAGGAATTCCCTCTCGTAGAGGGCACAATGCTGGCAGAGGGCACAATGTGCCTAGGCACTTAAGCTATTCGTCTGTAACCAACTTGATCTTGGCTTTGGAGTATATTTATTGGAATACTATTTTTTAATTGTAGAATAGGAATTTCTGATGTTCTAGCATTAATTCTTGTTTTCAGTCAATATCTGCAGACATGGTCACAGATGTAACACCATAGAGGTATAACTCGACTCTTTTACTCAATATTTTGCTCATGTTTAAGAAAAAACAAATCCTAACTGCCGAATTGTGGAAAAGCACTTGTAAAAACATGTTTGGCTTCATATGTTTTTTTATGTAACTATTCCTTAAAAAATTTTAATACAATGTTAATGTTAATAAAATCTAATAATACAGCATAGCGTAGATGCACTATTAGCACAAAAAAACCCACATTTTTTTCTGTGTGCTTTTCATTAAAAAATAAAATTACCTTGACTATATCACCATAGGTAGGAAGGGCATTTCCTACAGCAATTCAGATAAGTTCTCGTGGGTTAAGACCAGTGAGACTTTTTAAAAACAAATCCTAGAAGAATTGCAGAATGACTGCAATAGAATGAAGAGGGAATTCAATGAAACGAGAGAAAGTGAAGGGAATCAGGGTAAAAGGAGGACTAAAACAGGAGTTATACTGGAGTGCCTACAATTCCACTCTGTGGAGACTCTTCGGTGGGCAAGGGTGAAGCAGTGGTCACATAAATGCTGAGATCTACATGAGGGTAACAAGACTGCTCCCATGGTACTTGCTTATGGTTGGTTTCTTATTCGATCTGCATGCGCTATGAACTTTGTATATGGGATTTGGTTAAAAAAAAAAAAAGCGAGATCTGTTTATGAAAATGACCGTAGAGCTGATGAAGAGATCATGCTTTTTTTTTTATACTAGAACAAGTCTGAAGCTGAAAGCAAAAAAAAAAACATTTTTCTTGCACCCAAACATGACATTCTAGACAGCTGATAATATATTAGATGTTTACGCTCATTAGAAACAGACTAACATCAGACCAGGATCCAGAAATATGCCAAATACAGTAACCTAAAATAAAATAAGTGTAAACACAGGAGGCCAAGCTATCAACAGAACAAGATGAACATAAAAGGGTCATCAAAGTACATATTATGGAAAGTACCGTATTCCATGAAATATAGATGATAAACGTCATTAGTTATGGATAAAGCTGGATCAACAAAAGAGGCACTTCGGATGAGAATGATTCAGTGGGGATACATGCATCAACATAAGGACTCCTACAGGACAGAACACATCCTTTCAAAAAAAAATTTTTGTGGACATTATTGCTAATGTATGTTTTCCAAGAAAAATCACAGTCATTTTATCACCTCAAATTGCCACAAACTAATTTACTTTATTTTCCAATGGAAGATGAACAGTGATCTTTAATCACTTCTCTACCATCTTTTCTCCATTATAAAAAAATATATTTTTTGTGGGAAAAAATAAGAAAGCCATAAAATCCAACAGTTCAAAGTTTTAATTGTCTATTAGCGTAGGAATAATCATAAAACCCTTCATCATTCTTTTTCCCCAAGGAAAATATGTATCAGCCCTTAGGACGTGACCTTCACTTCCTAAGCTAAGGGACTAAATTAAATTATCCTGTCACCGGTATCAAGCTCATCTGTCACCTAAATCCCCCATACTTTTAATAAAATCCATTATGTTCTTTCCTAATAGAAATCAGAACACTGACATTAATTTCAATGTTTCCACAAGTGCACCCATAATTTCTGCAAGGTTTAGTGGTATTTACTTAGCCATCGGCTATAGGGTACAATGTTAGAAATGTATACACAATTGCCAAGCACGTATATTACCACTTACAGTATATAAATACTTACTATTAGACTTGTGCGTTTGGATTTATAGAAATTTCAGATTGAAAGAAATTTGACAATTTAATCAATACGTAAGAATCTCCAAAAACAGGGAGGGACCCCCAACAAAACAACCAAAAATCTTTTGTTATTGCCTGGTGCCCTTTTGCAGATGTTTACCAGGAGGCCATGTCCACAGAGAAGCGGACGACGAAAGAAGACACAAGGAAAGAAAGAAGTCAGAAGAACAAGAAGATGGAAGAGAAGATGTAGAGCTGTGCAAGGAGACAGGGACACAGAAGCGGAAGAGAATTCAGAATCCTCAAGCATTGTCACCCATGATCATGTACTAGAGATGGTCAATCGGTTCTCATACCTCGGATCCACCATTATGGACAACCTCTCACTGGACTCTGAGATCAACCAGAAAATTGGCAAAGACTCCGTGACCATGGCCAGGCTATCCAAGAGAATAACAGCATACTGACCATCAATACAAAGGGTGCTGTCTGTCGTGCCTGTCAGCTGAGCACTCTCCGTTATGCCAGTGAAACATGCATACACCTAGCAAAAGAATAGACTGAAAACCTTCTACATGTGCTGCCTCTGTCGCATACTCAGGGTCACATGGAATGCTAAGTTTTCCAGCATGTTCACCTTATTCCGTCAGCACCACCTCGGATGACTAGGCCATGGAAGTCGAATGGACAATGGGTGTATGCCCAAAGACATGTTGTATACCTTCGCATCAAAGACATTTGTAAGAGGAACAAATCGACATCAGCACCTGGAAGGAGCTCGTCCAGGACAGGTCCAGATGGTCTGTACCGAAAACCGGTGAAGATAAGGTGTGACAGCTTGTTGATGAAAAGCGAGAGCAAAAGAAAATGAAAGAGAGACTCAAGCCACTACCTTCAAATGCAACATAGACTGCCACTATTTAGCCACAACAGATGCTGTACAACTAAATAAACATTTCCCATGGGTGCATATCTATTGTCTCCCAACAATACAGGGCCAACCGAGCTCTTCCCGCAGAAGAAGCTCACTAGAATGGATCGTTCTAGAGGGGGGATGTCCTGCTATTGTTTTCTTTTGGATTAGCCGATATATTTATGAAGCAACAAGACGTAGAAGCTCTACCTGTAGAAAGCAAGTTATTTTTTATTTGTTTTTACTCATCTTTTCGTATAGGGTACCATTCGACAAAAAAATTGTAACAAATAAAAGGAACAGCAACATTTTCTTCCTGAAAAATACAAATTGCATTTTTCTTTATTTGTTTTTTTGTCTCACTTTTATTTACTGTTAAACGTGCAGAAAAATAAACCAAACCGACTTGCATTCCACACTTTTATTTGAGTACGTATTTTATACGAATCGATGTCAGCTGCGGCATCTCACTGTTGACCCAACAAAGCACCCAAACCAACATTAGTTTGAAATTATTACCACTGTTATGTTGTTCGTTTTCCATTATTTTGTGTTTGAATTTGAAGATACATGAAAAATCATACGTTTTTTTTCTTTTCCAGCAGAGAATATGTTTAGAGAATGGTTCCTCTGGGGATATAACTCGAAGGGAAAAGAAACAAAAACCGCAATTCCCTGAACTAAAGGCGTAAATCTTTTTTTGTGGGGAATGCGCAATAACACAGGAAAACGCCAAGCGGCAGCGACGTTAAGTAACTGATTTCAGCTTTTCATACATCACGTTGATTAAATCTTTCCAGCTAATTTATAATCTAACATACTACTCCAGACTGGATCTTAGAAGCTGAGACAGTGCCTATAATTTGCAATTAATTTTCAAATGTATTATATCTTAGTCTTTTCTGCTTTATATTATGTGGTTGTGCATAGACGGAAACGTAAATGCGCATCACACCGTGACATCCTTTTTCCATAAAAGAAGTTCTTTTTGGGTGAAATCGCCAGATGCCTTAGTGTTCATAGCTTGTCATCAAAGAAGAGTTTAACCCCAGAAGGACAATGGGTTGTCCTTAAACCCATTAAAAACAATGCATTGTGAGTCGGCACATGTACGGGCTTTCTCATGAAGGGGTTAATACAGTAGAAGGGATAAATAATAATATGGTTCCTTATAACCCTTAATGGCTAACTGCTACATCTGAAATAAAACTTTAAAGACCTATTTATTTCATTTAGCTTTACATAGTCTGTCGCGTATTTACCTAGGCCTATGCTAGGCATACCTAGGAACTCTCCAGGTTTTGCCCCGAGCCTAGTTGGCAGGTACCCCCACTGATGTCAGGGGGCACTTCTGGTCCTATCCCACAAGGGGGGCTTCAGGCAGCCGAAGCCTAAAAGTTCCCAGGTACGATGCTAGGGCAGTGCGTCCAGCAACCCTTTCCCCAACACTTACCCCAACATCACCAGGACATGGGGTGGCAACTTGATATTGTATGGAGGCAAACTAGTTGGGAATGTGTAAAATTCTTTAAAAAATGATTTATTATTTTTAGATTATGGGTATCACTTTCATTATAAAGGATGTTTCTGTTTGGGTCTATGATGGATGACATTGTAAACAAGATGCTGTGTTGTACAGTTGATTGGATTCTAAAAAATACCATTACTAATGGCCCATGTTTGGGATAAATCTTTGGCTAATATGTGCCGTGTTTTACAGTACGGTGATCCATCCCCAGTAACAATCATAATTTATTTGGTGCATTGATCCTTCTTACATTGATTTTCACTGACCTTTTAAAAAAAATTAGAAATTAACTCAGATCCAATTTAAATGCCATAATCCCCCCCCCTTCCCTCATAGTAATAGTTTTGGAAACTGAGCCAATTAAAAATGAAATGGATTAGTAGAACAATTGCTAAAATGTCCTAATGATCCATAAGAACTAAAAAGGAATTTTCTTTTTTAAATTGTTTCATATTAAACGCAACCTAACACAAAACAATTGTAAAATGAAATGTGGAGGTTTCAGAAATGTTGTTTCACATGAATGCAAATTAGCGGCAGATATTGGGTAATCCATGTGCTTGACTGAGGTAGCCCCCAAGGATGCCCCCCCTTTTACGTATAATACGCAGACACAGGAGTTACAATTGATTCTCTTTATTAAGGGTCAGCTGCGGATGAAATTGTCAGCAGTGCGAACGATAGGATTCATCTGCATCGCGAAACTGATGATGCAATCAATTACATATCGCCGTTAGTGCTACTGTAACACTGGTCTTCACAAATCCGATTTCACGTGTCAATCGTTCAAACACAAGAAGTGAAACACATCTCTTGGGTTAATCAAACTCTTAGAACATCGGGCCATAAACAGACTTCAGACCAACTTAAAACCAACTCAAAACAACTGGCTGGCACGGTCGTATAACCTGTATCAATGCTGGAACTGCCGGTGTCCCTAAGAGCGACAGCCACATAACCACCGGAATCACAAGGGAAAGGAGTGACCTCACTTGAGCCATAGGCTTGCACACCAGGAGACAACCAAACCTAGAGGTGGATAACTCCTGCAAGATATCAGCATCACAAAACAATCCACCAGGCCAAGGCCAGGAGATGCAACACCTCACATTCCACTGGCTTACCATACGGCCATGGCCTTCCTCAGACTTGACTGAGTATTCAGCAGCCAAACATCCATACCTATATCGGACGTACTTCATCCCGCCATAACAGCCCTGCTGAGTCCTCTTCCAGATCCCCATGTCTAACGACCATTCCGCCCATAAACATCACGTGGGAAATGATTAACTTGCTTGGGTGTCCTTTCAATCCTGGCGTATGAATTAGCCCCTTGCCATCTCAAGCGTGTGACAATCTCAGACTATACAAGAATTGTCACTATGTTTTGATAGGGTTGTAACATAAAAAAATGGGGAGGGGTAGTACTATACTAGACCCCAAAATTCCTGATGAAGATCCTGCCTACAAGAATAAGCCGAACAAATTGAGTGTTCAAATTACAGCCAAAGTTTTACAGATCATATAAAGTATCATGTTCTTGGGTGGAACCATATCTAGCAAACTTGTTTTTAGCCTCGTATTATCACCTACTTCATTCATTTCATTTTAATATCCTTGTTGTTGGTAGACGTATTATTTACCTAATATTCAGAATTTTGGTAAATTTAAATGAGAAAGACTTTATATTTGAAATCCTTATACACAACATTATGTAGCTCTATGCCTTTTTTTACCAAATGAAATGAAACCAATGTTTTAGAATAATTACCTTCATTACTAATTCATTTTATATTCCTTGTGACGGCATCTATCATAGTGAAACTTGGTGGCATTTACGCAAGACGTAGTTACATTTCAATTGAGCTGTAATCTAGGGCATAATTAATATATCATCATTATGGAGAACTCTCGTATTTAAATAGCTACACATTACTTCTTGTAAAAATGCCATGAAATCAAGGACAGGTTTAACAGGGGAGAGCGGTTACTAAAATGAGAGGGCAATTGTCTCTCTCCCTAGGCAGTCCTATTTTTGTTCTTGTTTCTACAACAGTTCTTTCAATGTCATAATAAGTATTATTGAGGTTGATGATGTCTACATACTTAGAATTAATATATTTTAATTGTATTATTGGTATTGTAGTACCATCTACTCTGCTAGATTTGACACTTTTATAACTAAATGCAGCTTCATATTGTCTTGGGAAGAGGTCAGGCTTGGACTGGCCATCTGGCACATCAGCATCCTCATACTCAGCCTATCTGCGGCTCTAGGGCTAGATTGGGTGCTGCAGTATAAGCCCAGTGGTTGGGTATGGCCGGCTACATGAGCATAAAAAAACAGGTCACTGAATTGGGTCCATAATGTGGATATCTTTGGTCATCGCCATCAAATGAGTGGCATAGCTCCTCTAGATCCACATCTTCTTCAGCAATCGGGGGATAGAGATGGGAGGATGACTGCTATGAGTCTGGTCGTTACTAAGTACCATCGGAAAAAGGAACATTTTTTAAATGGCTTGTTGCACGACCAATATTTCAATCAGATTAGGTCTTCATTATGGCCAATATTATTAAAAAATATTTAATAAAAATATTAACAATATTAACAAAATATAGGCTTCGTTGTAATACCGGCTCTGACGAATACCTAGGTTGCTCGAAACGTTGGTCATGCAACAACCCATTAATTAATCAGAAGCAACAGGGCTTGCCATGAAATTGAACTGTTCTTGGATCTGTATCTCATTTTTTTAATTCAAAACGAAAAAGTTTATTTTTATACCTTAATAGTAATTTTATTTTAAAAAAAAAATAGTATTTCATTTTGGTGGACAAAAAAGCAATATTTAACCCCTTAATGACAAAGCCTGTACATGTATAGGCTCAAACTGCATTGTTTTCAACGGGTTTAGGGACCGCCCATTGTCCTTAAGGGGTTAATTTACATTCAAGCTGAACTTTAATAGTAGCCTGAAATTCTGTTTGATAAACTCATGGAAATATTTCCATATGTTAAGCTTGCTTAATTAGAGTATATAGAGTACATTCATATAAATTCATCAGAAAATGCTAGATATTTATTATTTGATTCTTATTAAGTTTTCTTTACCGAGAAACGTAATTTTCACAGAGAATCATGTGCCTTAAGAATTATCTGGGAAGATATGCGTTGGCTTATATTTGCTTAACAAAACCCAAGACAAAAAGATGAACGCTTACATGCATATATTAAAATTACACGTAAATGCATTGGTGAAACTATCAGATGAATACAGATTAAGTTGCTTAGAGCCCCCAGAGACACACAAGTATAACACATTTATTTTAATTCTACATATATATATTATATATATATATATTTTTTTTTTTTTTTTCTTTATTTATTTTCCCCCCAATATAGCATTACCAAAATTTTAAAATATATGTTGAGATATAAATTCATTTTAGGGGCCATAAAGCTATGTTCAATGTATGTATGTATATATATATATATATAAGTATATATATATATATATATATATTATATATTATTTTTTTTTATTATTTTTCTTTGTACATCTAATGCTATCCAATGCTATATTGAAAAATATACAATTTAATTAAATGTATAAAAGAGTTATTGATACAAGTTATTATTATAACATTATCCTGAATACAATGTAACAATATATACTTAAATGTCCTATAATTCTAATTTAATGGCCAACTTGCTATAGTAATGATACTGCTGAAATTTATATGGGAAAAAAATGTATAAAACATTCAGAACCTAAAAAACAACTACATTTTATGTTGGGAGTTGGTGCAGACATACATTTTATTTGGTCTTATTTGGAGTCAGGCTAAAAACAGATGATAGTTATTGGAAGATCTGGAACCTATCATGTAAAATAAATGGAAAACGATTAAAAATACCTTTGACATGATGAAGTAATCATCATTTGGATGAGCAAATCCTTTATGATCGCCTTGATCAACCAGTCCAGAAATTGCAAGTCTGGTTCTTAACAAAAAAATAATTTGTTCATCTATCCAAAGTTTTATTACTAGATTGGACACATTAAAGAAAGATACATATATTGTTACGCAGGGGACTGACATTTTTAACAGCACATGTTGTCCATTATTTATATAAATTTCAAATCAGTGTGTGAGTTCATTAAAGATACCACAAGAAGGTATGCTGTAACGTTTAACAGACTTTTAATACATGAATTCATGTCCTTTTGGTATAATTCTCTCTCTCTCTCTCTCTCTCTCTCTCTCTCTCTCTCTCTCTCTCTCTCTCTCTCTCTCGCATAATAATATATATATATATATTATATATACACATAGATATAATGTAAAATGTAACATCAATCATGAGCAGTTTTTCTATTAATACATGTGAGAATTTAATTAAGGATGTTTTATCGGTTTCTCCAAGAAAGTGCAAATCCCCTCTTGGAAAAAAATAAATAAATTCAAATAAATAAATAATTTAATAAATAAATAAAAATAATAATTGATAATAACACATATATTGTTATTAGTAAAACAAAAAAATATATGTATACACAATAAGTGTGTAGACTAGTAGAAGTCTTTTTATGTAGTTTTATGTGGAGCAGCCTCCCTGCAGAAGTGGTAGAGGCTAATACAGTGAGGGGATAGGCATATGGCTCCAAGACGAGACCAACGACAGATTAAGGTTTGAGTCTTTACATCAGGAAAAACAGGAAACTAGAGGAGGCCGAATGGGTCTGATCTGCAGGCAGATTCTATGTTATTAAGCGTTCCCATAAACCCAAAAACACAACAGCTCCTTCTTATCCCTTCTATACCAAATAATACATAAAATGTAATTAATTGTTAACATATGTAATCTTTCTCTGAAACTCACTATACTTAATGTATACTTCAGTAAGATATTGTAACAAATGACTATTTTATTGTTAATAAGACATTATTTACAATAGAAAACTGGTTATTATTGTAAATATTTCAGCTCTATTAAAGGGTTAAAAATATATTGTTGTAGTTTGCAGTGGCATTAGACGTTTCATTCTACTATAAATCCTTATTTTGACATTGAAATGTATTAATTAATTCAATCCTTGTCAACATAAAGCCTCACACACAATATATTTCATGGCTCCGGGGTACAGTCTATACCAAACTAGACTTTAATTAGTGATCTTTTAATTATTCAGTATTTTGTGATGAAACCTTCTTTAAAGTGTTTTTTTGTTGTTGTTTTTGTTTTTTAATTCAGAGAAGTAAATAAAAAGAACGGGTAAAGATGCTGAACACGGATCGGGTGAACGTTATTTGTAACTAAACAGGAACATCTGTCTCGATTAATGTGATCTCAGACAACGCAGATCATAATTACGAGGAGGAAACTCAAGGTATCTACTTACCGGATATACGGAACGCAACAGCACAACAAAAAAAGATGCAATAGTAACATCTTTCCAGATTAATCCTATTCTGTAAGGGCAACGGAGACATTTACATCTGTAACTTAATTTGTGTAATTGTTATACTTCAGAAATATAATTATTACGGAGGAACGAGGTCACAGTGGCCAGGAAGTCCTCGGAGAATTATATTTTGTTCGACTCATCATCTGTTAGTTATTATATTATACCTCAATGAGATCTGCATTCTCAGCTTTATTAAAACAGATAGATTAAAGCGTCCTCTCTCCGAAGAGGTCAGATTACTAAAATCGAGCGTGTCGCTTGCTACTTTGAGGAATAAGCATTTCATTTTTCGGAGAGACCCAAAAAGACTTAAAACAGTTTATTTAGACATACGGAATACGTTTATGTTGAGGGTAATAACCAGCGGCATATTTTGGCCCATGGCACCTAGGCCTAGGGGAGCAGGTCCAGATGAGCAGCAGCCCCCCCCCCAAATCAGATGGGACCGATCACCCTCTTGGGTTATCAGGGCCCTGGCGCAAAGCTGCTCAATGGTTACAACCAGCCGATTTACACATGCACGGCCCCCACAGACTGCTTTAACCCCTTAATGACAAAGCCTGTACATGTACAGGCTCAAAATGCATTGTTTTCAATGGGTTTAGGGACCGCCCATTGTCCTTAAGGGGTTAAAAGGGTCTATCTGCTTTTAAAACGTGGAGCGCTGGAATATGACCTCGGGGTGCTGCTTTGGGTTAGGCCTAAGGCGGCACCAAAGGTAAATTTGTCGGTGGCAACATCTCATTTTTTGGCCAGCATTACTGTGACCTCATAATATATTTTGTTGTTCTCCTTAGGATTTCACATTTGTAGGACTTCTGGTAAGTTGAAGTACAATATACAGACACTTGTACTTTGACAAAGTTTCTAGTATGCCTGTCGAAATACGCATCACCAGGCTTTGACTAGCGGCCATTTGGCACACTGGGCAACTGCTTGGTGGGCTGCTGGCTGACACACTCACTCGATCTGCCACTCCAGTGGTAAGTCTGGTGTTGCAACACTGCTTACCTAGCCGCGGTCTCTGCAAGAACAAGCTTCAAAAAAGTTTTTTATAGGGACAGAAATGTATCTTCAGATTTCACACTAATCAGCAACAGTCCACTTGAAATGTTCACTATACGTCAGCGATATATCCCTAAATATTTCTGTTTGTGTTAATTATGCACTCTACTTATGTAAATATGGCAGTTTTACTAAATGTATTTTTTTTATTTTCTGGATCAGATAATGTCGGATTTCTGTAAGATTACAACCAAATCCCGACTCGCAGGCTTGTAATGGACATTACTATGATCTCATCGAAACACTATGTCACGGGCTAAAGGATCAGGGTGCTGAATTAGAAAGCAGAAAATTGCAGATAGAAGCCAGACAGCGAAAATGACGGAAAAAAGACATAGACAATTGGCATGGAGGTTGGAACAGCTTATTGTGTTAGGAACAAAATGAGACAAATGTCTGCAAAGAACAATCACTCACGGAAGGGAAGAAGCAGAGCCACCAACAGAATCCTTTTTTTTAAACAGGCTGAAAAAAGAAAGAAGAAAAAAAAATACTAAAAATATGAAATCATTTATATTAACTCTTTGTTGGGGGAGGATGTTTGTTTTAGCGACTGTAGAAATGTCGATTTACTCAAACAACTCAAATAAAATAGAATTTGTGCTGGACTGTGAAATTAAGTGTCAACACTTGCTTCTTTCTCAATGTGCAGTGTAATCTTTTGATATTCCGATTGATACAAACACAATATTGGTGAAGTTGGTGAAAGTGAACGCGTTCATCCGTGTATGTTCACTGGAACAGGGCTTCATGTCACAATGTGAACACAGTCACGCAACTCTGCACGCAGTACATGCGCGTCTTATATCCTCCGCAGTGCCTTCACCACTCCTCCCAAATAGTGTCAACTTCAACGGAGACTCAAATCTAGAGACTCATATCTAGACTACCAATGTGGTGTTACTTTGGATTGATGTAAAACATCCGTACTAAACGTGATAAAAAGCAGAAATGGCATTTAAAAAATGGTGAAGAGCTGACATTTTTTTGGAATTATAAAATTGGATGCTTTTCTAAACTCCTAATAAAATAGCAGTTACATATTAAAATAAACTATATAAATGTTGTAAAACTAGAAATCATATTTTTAAGTTAATTGGAGTAAAATATAGGATAGGATATGTGGCTTTTGCCACCAGATTTTTCTCTTTCTTTTATCTTTCTTTGTTCTTTTTTTATTTATTTTTTTCATAAATCTCTTACATTTTTCACCATTACTCCTGATAATCCAAATTACCATATTTTGCATATTTTTAATCTTTTATCTTTTTTGATTTTGCTTTAATTTACAAATTTTAACACATTTTTCCCAATTGTCCATGATTTTTCATAACTTTTTTCAGTTTTTTTTTCTTATTATTTTGCTTCATCCATTATTTTATCGTCCCTCTAATTTTACTAATTTTAAATTAGATTTAAAAAAAATGATCCATTTGCAAATAATTTTATACTAAAATATAAATATGACTACCACTTTTGTTATTTCATCAGAAATAATGTCTTTTATACTTTTTATGACACTAAATATTCCTTGTTAGTATTAGAGTATGAAGTTTTGATTGCTTGGCTATTTCTGAGAAAAAAAATAGTATTGAAACTCCAATAACAAGTCAGTTAATCATGTCAAGTTAATTGGAAAACAGTCATAAAAGATAATTGAGTTTAATATGTAATTTCAATCACTGGAAGTTAATTTGATACTCTAATATTACATTGTGTAAAATTATGTATTACAGTACATTGTTGTTTAATTTATTCTAGTAATATAACAATGAATTGCCTTTCTTTTTAAAAAACAGATTGTATTCCTTATTGATTTTCATAATGCATATTATTTTCAGCTCCACATTTTATTTTAGTTGTATTTTGAAAATTGGATGGGATACTGATACTAGTCAATTACTAATAGAAAACATTGGCATAAATATATATATTTTTTTAATCAAGCTTTGCATCAGAAGATCTAAAAATGCATTGGGAAACTTAATCTGAGATACATTATGTAGACTGGGAATATTTATCCTCAATTTCCATAATGTTCTTTTGGGTTCTCCTTGGGAGCCAATTAGCCAAGAGACATTCTATAATGAGTTTAAATTCAGAGAAAAAACACTACATGATTTTCTGGAGATATACCTAGAAACTACCCAACAGAACAACTGTTTCGAGACGTTTCTTGTAGTCTTAAGGGGGTCTACAGGGGGAATAAAATATGCTGGAAATTACAATTCCTTGAAGAAATTGGAAAATATCCATCTAAAACTTAAACAATACGTATTATTAGTCACAGACTAAAAACTCTGGAAATTAGCATACACTCTTTAACGAAACATGAAGTAGAGTGTAGAATTGCAGAAATTTTACAAACATACATCACGACTAGTGCTTATGTAGGGTTTATCGGTAGATTGGTTGAAGGTTCACTTTCGCTTACCTTACTTGTATGTAGATATGTGCAAAACATTGCCAGTCAAACATTATTATTTGAGGATTAAAAATGGGGCTGTTTTCCTGCTTATTGCCACAAATCAGATTGTTCAAAGTTGAAGAAAAACAGCTATTTGAGTAGCCACCCCCTTTCACAAATTACTGCTTATATTTGTTGGAGAGAGATTGTAAATATGAGAGTCTATGGAAATGTCAAGCTTCTTCTAATAAATTGGTTAATTAGAAAATTGGAAAAAAAGGTTCAAAAAAATATATATAATGGAAAGGGATGAGATCGTATGCCAAGCATGGTCATATAGAAGCAGACAAAAAGATGCTCGCCAGAGTATGAGTTAAATATGCCGAGAATATCTAAAACTGGATGAGATAGGAACAGGGATCAGCCCTAATTTCACTGTATTGACTGGGGTCCTAGCTGCCCCCTGGGCTGCCATTCTCTATGCTGAGCATCAGGTATGATGTCATACATGACGCACTGCATTTTAAGTATACACAGCACAGCTAGGCATAGTGCTCCATAGTGTATATGGGCCTGCTCCCCCAAAAGGGTGATCTGCCGCCTGCGGTCCCCATTAAACAAGGGCATTTGTCTCCACCATACTACACATAGTCATCATGAGTGGTGTCTGATGAAAGCTGTAATAGTAATTACGATTTCATTCTTCCAATTAACCAATTCAAGACAAATTAGAGTGATTATTGTAAATGCCGCAAATAACCATATTTCTTGGTAAAATCACTTGCATATACTGTTAATGATTTCCTTCTGTTTATTAAGTAGGCAATGCTGATTATTACGAATGATAGCTTGTGGCCAATTAGCAAAATAGCAGTAAAACAGGTGTCCAATTTACAAGAATAGAACCGAAGCTGTTCTCTTATGTCTGAAAAAGGGACATTTCAGCCGTTGAAAGCTTTTGTCACTCTACCTTTCAGATGTTAAGCTGCTATATGATATAACTGATATCCATATCTTATTTAAAAGAAAAAGCTGGAGCTAAACGTATCTTCTGCATGGAAAAATAGCTGGGGGTAGGTAAAGGGGCAAATACAAATGGCACGATTATGCAGACTTCCCTCATTCATTCGCAAAGGGGACACAGTGGGACTTCAAAGCAACCTATATCAGCTATAGGGTGTCACTTTTAGGTTTCTTCTTGTTAACATGGGAGAGACCATGGTGGTGACATCATTAGAACCCAAAGCATCCATCAAGGTGGATATGGTGGATATGGAAGGCCTATATGGTAGGGCTGGTCCTATTCTTGGCTTTTCATATTAGGTTCCTTTGAACTCTGAAAAACAAAGCACTGGACGCGTTGAAGCTTCTTTAATCACTGCCGATCATAGAAAAGTAGCCATTATAGTCCAAGAACCTGTTTACACGTTGTACCTGTGAAATTAAGTTACAAGCAACAGGTTTGTGCTGACGGTTCACTTTTAGATTGGAGTTTAATTTATGAATATAGTTTTACTTGGGGCTATGGTAATCTATGCCTTCGGAGTAATTCACATACCACCTCATTTCCAATGCAGTCGAAGGCTGTCGTATTTCACTATGACAATGTAATCACAGATCCACATTAAAAAGTCATTATTGTTTAGAATCCATTGATTGTGTAGGGTTTTAGGAGAACTGTATTTATGCGAAGTGATTTGTAAGTTCCTTTCATAGATATTCATATATTAACAAGGAATTGAAAACTCCTTTGACATATACATATATATACACATACTAATCAAATGATTGGATAGTCATATTGTTATATTTATTTTTTTAATAAGGGGTATCAATGTAAAATGTGACGTTAGCAGCAGGTCCTTTAAGTCCTGTTAGTTGCATGGTGGGGTCTCCATGGATGCATCCTGATACCATGTGTTCTCCAGGTAAGCGACGCACCCCGCCATCCACATGATATAAAAGAAAACGTGATTCATCAGACCAGGCCGCTTTCTTCCATTACTCCGTGGTCCAGTTCTTTCAGCAGCGAACGGGTCAGCATGGGCAACCTGACTGGTCTGCAGCTAAGCAGCCCCAACAAACTGCGATGCTCTGTGTATTCCGACACCTTTCTATCAGAAACAGCATTGACTTTTTCAGCAATTTCAGTTACAGTAGCTCGTCTGCTGGATTTGACCACACGGGCCAGCCTTCGCTCCCCATGTGCATCAATAAGGCTTGGCGGCCCATGACCCTGTCGCCGGTTCACCGCTTTTCCTTCCTTGGACAACTTTTGATAGGTTCCGACCACTGCAGACCCGGAACGCCCCACAAGAGCTGCAGTTTTGGAGATGCTCTGACCCAGTAGTCTAGCCATCACAATTTGGCCCTCAGATCCTTACACTTGCTGCCTCATATATCCTCCCCACCATTTCACCTGTCTGGGAATCTTATGGCTCATCAGTGTTAGTAGCAGCCCAACACAGGACACCTACTCTTCCTTTCTACATCTCGGGGTCCTCACCTGCACCTAAATTGGGCATGAGGATTGGTGTCGTCAACCTTTGTCCAGTGTAGCAGAGTAGCTGCCCCTTTTGCCCTGCATCATAGACAGCACTATGGAAAGAGATAATAATAAATACATAAATAATACATAATAAGCAATGCATATATCCTCATAAACATATATGTTCTGAAATGTCTCCATTAGATGCAAGTTCAAAAGGGAAAAAAGCCCTTTAATAGCCTTCCATAACACTCTAAATGCAAAAAGCAAAGTAACAGCCATCACCATCGTCACACTGCGAGCGAATTACCTGCCATTCCGAAATGCCATCGTTTTGTTAAGCTCTCATTTTATTTTTCTAAAATTGAGCTGCATATAAACTAGCGCTAAAATAAAATTAATGCTTTCTAAAGCTCCCAGCTTTCAAAGAAACGAGTGCGGTAAATGGCTCAGAATGGAGCTATAACCTTAACACTTTGAATGCAATAAAATGTGTATTCCCTCACAGCGATATCATTTACAAAGTGTGTGAATGTGCGTTGCAAAGGGTGTTTGAGGCCGAGTCTGGCACCTGTTTCCTCATTATTTTAACTTAAATGGCCAAATGTATTTAGAAAGGAAACACACATAGCTTGTTCTCCATTCCCTTCACACCCAATACTGGTCTTTTCGAGGACAATACCAAGGCTTTGACCAATGAACAACAAAAGCGACATCCACTGCTGACCCAATAGACAATTTTAATGTGGAACAAAAGGAGCTACTGCCCCTGAGCCCAGGCTTAGGTTAGCGATCTACGAAAGCGGCCTCTCTGTCTCCTGCCATAGTCTGCTGGAGGTCTTTGCACCTGCCAGCACAGACATCTCTTAATGCCTTCTCCGTCATGTCCGGTGTGTCCTCTGCTTGAGTATCCTGCCTTCAGTAGAGTACTGAATGAAATGAAAATCAAGTCAAAATATACTCTTTGAAGATTTATTTTATTTATTTTTGTGGCATTTTTTTTTTATTTATTTTTCTTGAATCATAATAAAAAGTATTATAACATTATTAAGTATTATTAAATGAGGAAACCCCCATAAGGGTGATAT
>VKOC01007704.1:0-14940 GCA_009364415.1 Spea multiplicata | reverse complement strand
GATCTAGGCCATGTAAATGGATCACTACCCCCGGCACACAAAGTACCAAATTTCATAGTTTTTTGCCCGAGAATCCTGCGGTACGTTTGGAGAAGCGACGTCTTGTGTGCCACTTGAAACAACCAGGTTAAAGGCATCATTTGAGAAAGTAATTACACAGCCATTACAGAGCATCTGTTAACCTCCTATGCGTGAGCCTGCCTGCAGAGCATTGCACCGCTGCACTAGAGCACCCTGGCAGCACATATAGCACCGCGGCAGAGACTCGTTTAACCCGCTCACGCGTGGGACGTGCGTTAGAAACGAGGTGGGGGATTTGCTGACGGAATCCAGAGATCTGAATGCAAGTCTTAGAAAGATGCGCAGAATCCCAATGTGAAAGGGGCTAAACTGGAAAGACCGACGTATAAAATATATATTTAATATTGGGGATATATCCTAAATTCACACGTTCCCTTAAAATAATCAGGTCATACTGTATCAAATGTGGCAATAGCGAGGATAAACGTTTGTTCTGTAAGAGAACCGTGTGGAGCGACGGTGTGGAATGAGCGAGGTTAATATTCTCCATACTCTGAGATAAAGGGGGATCTGGGGGGGTCCCGCAGGCTATGTTTTTATTAGGGTGCTGATTGCACCATGTCTACCGGGCTTGTAGGAGCCGTAGCGCTCCCAGAAAACTCTTTCGAGCGCCTGATCCGCAGAGCCTTGCTAGTAATGCGTCTCCTCATTTGCATACTGCAGTGTGTGCGCAATTAAAACCAACTTTTAATTTCTTCAGCGTAAATGACTTGTTCTTCTATAGAGCGCACAGAAATACCAGGGAACTGCTGGGAATTAGAGAATGGGAGAGAATTAACTCTTGTGCTTCCTACTGTAGATTAAAGGGGGCCCTTAGCTTCCAATAGAGTAGTTAATATCCACGTCCGAACCGGCACAAACGAAGGGTTAATTAAGATATGCAAATTAGACACAATGTGCCATAAAAAATTTGCATAACCCCCAATGTTCTGCTATGTGGCAGTTTAAATACATTAGGAACCCTCTGTGCCCCCATAGCTGGGTGTGTTGGCACAGCAGCGGAGGCTTACGGAGCTCATGGTCCATTTTTGGGACCGATATGTACACCTACGTATCGAGAATCCAGTACCCAGATAACCTCTCACATAATGGCAGATACTTGGGAACATCAAGGGGATCCAGGCCGTAAAAATCGGACCACGCCAGATAACCTCAAGGGTCCCCTAGGCAAAGGTCTACGCAGCCTGGTGGCGATATGGTTTACTTGGGGACTCGGAAGAATCTCCAGCCTCACACAATGTGCGGTAGTAAATACAACTGGATAGCCTCTTCCAAGCAAATAGGTTGAGACGTGATTAACCACAGATGAGTTAAAGGGCCAAAAAGCACTCATTGGTTGCATGTGATTGCATGGACATGTGGACTACAAAGGCTTACAATTCGATAAATGCCCCCCCCCTTAAATCTGTATGCAGGCAGGCGCTGATTCATTCTGAATGATGGATAGGTTTTTGTGCTATTACTGAGCATATCATCGCTGTTTGTATCGATCCAATATAGCGTTAAACTACTTAAGGACCTTAGTGTTAAAAGTAAAAGGACTTTCAGAGCCAGGGAAGGAGGCTTGTTTGATGCGGCCTGGGGAATTATTGTCTCCTCCAAGCTAACTAACCATTCTCTTCAATTCAAGACCTTCCAGAGCTTATCAACATACAACATCTGGAGGATTCAATGGAAAAGCCAACCTAAAATACAAGGAGCTGCCGTATAAAAGGTCATTTTGCCTGAAACCGAGCAACTTTTTAAACGATGCAAGAGGCCAAAGGGTTTTAGGGAGTTTGGGTTACAGGCTTGAGGATGACATTCATGCTCATACGACAGACTACGATGAGCCAATACGGTAAAGATGACCCTCCTCGCAAGCTTATGCTCCACATGCTAATGACAAAGATGCATCCTTAATTCACTTCTCTATCTCCTTCGTAGCTTCTTTCTGTTTATAACACGCATCCCTTCCTTAACGCCAAGGTGTGGAACCCGATGACCCCATGTCGAGGCAGCAAATAACACTTTGTGTGTCATAACCCAGCAGCTGCGCGGTAAGTGACCGGTTAGGATATAAGAGATAGTGACCTTCCTTTCCCAGAATCCTCTACTCCCCACGAGCATTCTTTCGCACAGAATGCAGCCCCCACTTGTCTCGCATGTGCCTTTAAGTGAATGAATAATACATGGTAATATTTTATGCCAGGTTCTGTTTCTTTCCCTCTCTCCCCCTGGATATCTTCTGACAATTACTGCTTCCCTGGCAGCTGGTGCGTGTGTGTGTGTGTGTGTCTGTCTGTATATGTGCGCTTCCTCCCCTGTGCCACACTCTCTGTATACATGAGCCAAGCTCCCCTCTTCTCCCCCAGCGCTGAAATTTACACTGAACCAGAAATTAATTTCATAATTTTTTTTTCCTCTCTAATTATACCAACATCTGCTACAGCACCAAGCTGTGCACATGAATTTTAATAACTTCGCTCTTTCCCTCTCTGCTCCCTCTGATAATTATTGAAAAGTTTAGACAGAGCAGGTTCTTCTCAAGAATGAGTAATCTGCCTGCGTCTGCCATCGCGATGCGGGTTAACTCCTCTGTGCCCGACACGTTGTGATCAGGAACCCTTGAGCATGGCAGCCCGTGCCAGAGAAGAGGGAGTGTAGATACGACTATGGCCACCATTGACCAGGAAGGTCCAAGTGGCTCCTTCTCTCTCTTTTATCTCCAGGTTCTTGGTCTGTTTGGCACATGATCTCTGTCCACTGGGTGGGATCAATTACCTGTCAAAAGTCGGCTCGCCAAATTTTTTTGTGTAGAATAATGACAATAATTTGGGACCACGGGTGGTTTACGCCATCCACGTATGTCTCAAGCCAGATTTATCTTTATAGTTTTCATCTAACTCGGCGATGTCTCTCTGGGTTGCAATCTCTCAGTCACACACCTTATGTTAGACATTCTGGTCTTGGATCACCTTTTGTAACACCTTCTTACAGTCTTTGGTCTCCTGTCTGTAACGCTCTCTTACTTTAGCTCCATGACACTCTCTTACAATGTCTCGGTAACATTCCCTTACTCTAGTCGCATGGCACTCTCTTACTCTGTCTCCATGACTCTTTCGCTGTCACCGATAATCACAGACGCCAAATTAGTGTCACCTGGAGCTTGTCTGTCTCACTGCATCACTGGGCTGTACTCGCTCTCTGTCTCAGAGACCCTGCAGCTCTCTCCCAGTCTCTGGGTCACTCTACCCCCTCTATTACCAGGTGTAACAATCTAGAAGGGTGCGTTGCCCAGCCAAACTTTGGAGAGAAACACACAATGGGTTATGGAAGGTGGGTGGGGGGTATGGTGGGTTCTTTATTTAATACCTGTCCTTTCTTGGGTGTGGGGGTGTTTGCTAAGCTGTGAATACCAGCTGTAGCCTCTATATTACCTGTGACAATAATAAGGATGTCACACAGTTGCTAGGCAACCTCGTCCCTCTGTCATCCATGTACCCTGCATCCTGTCCTCCAGATGTCTCGGGGGTGGGCGGGAGGAGGCAGGAGGACACACCGCACACCTTGTCTAATATTAAGAGTTTGGGGGGTGTACGCCTGGCCTTTATCGCCTGGACACATTTACCAAATGGTATTATAAATGCTGTTCAGACTTCCATATAAACGTGCATTTAACTGCAAGCGAGGAATTACATAGTCACACATTTTTGCTTCATTTATTTAACTCATTAAATTGCACCAGGTGGTAATTATTTTAGGGGTATCCCTCCATCAAAAGGGATATGAAGCAGGTATATTTATTACGGGAGGAGTTTTAAGGAGAGGTAAATGACTAAATGGCTATATATGGCATCAGGGGAGGTGCTACAGGGACACGCCTTTGTATGGGGTAAGGGGAGGAGCTACAGGGACATGCCTTTACATAAAGGGGAGGAGCTACAGGCACACACTTACTATAGCAGGGGTGTCCAACCTGTGGCCCTCTAGCTGCTGCTGGACTATATCTCCCATACTCTTCAGCCAGCCCCTTAGCTGAGATGGGAGATGTAGTCCTGCAGCAGCTGGAGGGCCATAGGTTGGACGCCCCTGTACTATAGGGAATAGGAAGAGTTAAACACATGCTTAGAGTGCTGCGGTTACATAGAACAGTAATGAATACGTGACGAGATTATAAAGAAGGAATACGATACATTATAATGAAATTTGAAAAAAGGAACAGTTTTGGGACCGGAACAGTTAATTCCAAGCCTGCGCATGGTGAGAATATATCTCCTCTGTGACACGGCAAAGGATTTGGGGGGATAGTAAGGAGCAGTAACCATGGAGATGCCTCGATTCACACTCGGGATGCTCTGTTCGGTGCTATGGGGACTCAGCATCATGCCGACAATATTAATGACATGCTGAGCGGGCGATGAACTGCCGTGTGTGTCGGGGGCCATACGCAGAATGCAGCGAGACACGCTATGTGGGTTTGAACCCACTTTCTGCCAGGCGTGGGTGGTATACTTCGTACTCTAACATGTTCTGTACCCAATACGTGCCAATAGGAAGGGTCCAGGTATTATTGTTCTGGGGAATACTAATCACAATTCACTGCAATAAGTACTACAGACAATTTTCAGCAGCAAACATTATACTCTAACACGCCTTGAGCACGTGCATGCGCTGCTTGATGCAAAATCCCCTAATACTTACTGGGTTTAAGAAGTGATCCTAGGTAGAAGTACATTCTTAAAGCCAGATCCAACACATGCTATAGAGATTTGGGCAAAATAGTAAATTAATATGATTAGCCCCCCCCCCGTGTAACTGTTTCTTTAATGAGTCATTTTCTATTGCCATTAAAGCATTCGCTGAACAGGGCCTGTGTTAACAAATAAAAAAGAATAAAAACACTTGGAAATCAATGTGCTCCGACGAGACCCAGGTGACTAAGAACAATCGGATTTCGTATTTATTGTATAAAAACAAAGGCGTTTTAAAGAAAACATCACGGAACTGTCCTTTTCACCAAATGTGTGATTTGGTCTTTTCTCTTTCAGTTGTTGATGTAATCATTTGCAGAACATTTGTATTATACATGAGAACAAATGTTCCTGGAACATACTAAAACATGAGAGAGATCTCAGTGCAATTCTTCCTGCTAGAAATGCTTTAAAAATTAATAAATGAAAACTTTCTTTCTTTTTTTTAATTATTAAGAGAAAAGACTCCTAATGGTTTTTCTGAAGCTCTCCAGTGCATGGATTCCATAAAATGTATCCTTAAATGTTTATTATTGATTTAAAATATGAAGGTAAAAATATTCTGAAGGGAAAAAAGATATATATAAAATATATTTATAAAAAAAAATAATTATATATTATATATATATACACACACATACACACATGGAAGAGAAACCTTGCATCGCCCAGCTTTCATGTATAGATATGTGGGATGGCAGGATAGTTCCCAAAATTGGGACTGCCCTATAAAGACCTGGGACTGTGGGGAGGTTCGATGGCTAATTTTCCTGGTAATTATGTGAAAAGAGGATGGCTACTGCTTGCCTGCACACAGTACCAATAATTTTAAGCAAGCTCGCCCCTGAAAAGTAGTGGGCTCCAAGCATTAAATGTAGGCTATATAGCAAGATCAAAGCAGATCATATAAAAAATATGTTTAGGGTCCATACTAGGGTTCGTACTGGTGAATACTGGGGGCTGTGCCAACCTACTGGTACCAACTAAGGTCGGTGGTCGCTGGCAAATGGCAGTAGGGTGCACCTACCATACCTGGAAGCCCAGGGTCCTTCATATTCTCCTCTGATTTAATGACATCTAAACACCCCAGGAGGGGCTCTCTTTCCCTTCTGAATCACATAATACAAAAACTTTAAAAAAAACAAACAACATTTTTGTTCAGTTTCTATGGCAACAACCTATCAGCTCTTGCTTCAGTATCACATGACAATTACGTGCTCCCAGCAAAAAACAAACAAAATGAATGAAAATGAACAAAAAAAAATGAGTGAAAACGGAGTGAAAATAGTCTAAATTTTTTTGTTAGCTTAGTAGGAAGTTCCTTGAATGCTAAATATATTCTTTGCCCTCAGATTCATGCAATTGGTCCCATCAGACCCGTGATTACCCCTGAGGGCAGGGGCAGTCCAGATCTACAGATCATGTGACGGCGGTTTATGGAGCGGCTGTCGGCAGTGATATGAGATGCCGTGTGCTGCTTAACGGCAGGAGATTTGGGGATCGCTTGCAAGGAGAAACCAGAGGAAAATGGCAAAGTTGACGTACGGACTAAGGTTTTTCTGGCGAGTTGCCCAAAGAAACATGAAAACAATATAACAAAAGCCATAACAATAATCAACTTTTCCAGGTCGTTATCATAGCAACTAAACACTGTTTCAAATACAATGGATCGCTATTACGTCCTTGAGAACGCCTGTTTTGGTGAGGGTCTGCTGTGTAGAAAAACAAAAATCTTAAAAAAAGACTAAGTTTTGTAAGAATTTCTAGATTTCTCCCTTTATTTGTTTACCCCTCGCTTTCACTATCACATATCCCCCTCCTGCCCCCTCCCCTTTCCCTGCTTGCCCCTTGTGGATCTATACATACGCCGTGGCCTCCCCCGCCCTTTCTGCGCGCACCTCTGACGCTGTCGGTATAGCGAACAGATGGCAGGCGACAGACGCTGCTGCGGTGTAATGCGATTACAAGGAGCTCATTTCAAACGCTGTCGTCCTCCTGCGCCTGTCACCCCCTTCTTTTCTGAGATTCACCGCCGCTACACCTGCCATGTGTCTTTCGGGTTGTGCCCCGCGCCCGGGCACTTTTTCAGGGCAAAATGCGCAATATATATATACTTAATCTCATCGTAGGCTTTCTTACTGAACACCAGTTTCCAGAACAGGGTCGGTTCACTGGTTGGTGTCACCATATGTCACAGAGAACAGCTTTTGAAACCTTAGGCCCCCCTTCTGTCATCCGCGGGATGAAGCGGCTCACGGTATGAGCCAAAGTCCCCGCCGTCTTGTTAAGGACAGGGACACTGCACTGTACTTTCTGTCTGCGTAAAGCCCCCTTATTGTGACTACGGACCCATCTGGTCTTCTTTCAGTATATGGAGTGACCTTCATTCTTTCACACGCGCTGAGTGGCTCGGCAGAGTCCTGATGCACGGGGCACTGCAAGTTTTTCTGACCTTCGCTCAAAACACTTAATTAAAAAAAAAACAGAAAACGGAGCAGAACCTTAGAATCTTATTAAAAGCTTCTGCGTCCCAGAGGCAGGTCAGGCAGGGTGGGGATGAATAAAGGCGCAGGAATGGGGAGGTGGTGGTGGGTGTTCCGGGGTCATAAATTGCAAAGTCTTGATGGAAATAAAATATGCTCCAAAAAGGACATTACAGAGAAGTAAATAAAAGAGATAAAAATGGAAATTTCAAGCTCGCTGCGTCTCTTCTGATAAAGGGAGTAAGACGGAGAGAGGGGAATAATGCGTCGTGAGAAGGTTACCGTCACTTTAAGAGGCAGCCAGGGCTGCGCAGGGCTGATAACACAGAGGATGAAGTCTGTTTTAGCGAGATAACACCAAATCCTAGTATGTGCCATCCCCAATCCGTCTCTGCAGGGCCCGACCACGCAGCCTGACAAAGTGCCATCTAACATCGAATAAATACAGGCGACGGAGCCGGTTACCAGCACCTTATTAATCTGCTGCTCGCCATTTAAAATGTTGTTAAAAATACAGAGTTTAGCAGACAGAAGCTGAATGGTTTCGGGATCCATCACAAGCCGCCTGCGTTCCGCTATTGTCTACTGCGGCTTCTCTCTGTTAACCCCTTTTCGGGCCACAGAGCGCCTATGTGCAGCGCCGCAGCATCCCGTGGACATTTTCTTCGTACTGCGGGGTTGTAGGGTTTGTCCAGTTTGAAAGAGTGGCCTTCAAAGTGCCCCTTTTTTCCTCCCCTGATGTCCCTCTTTTCAGAATGTTTGCTGGGTATCCTCTAGATTGTAAGCTCTTCGTCGTATTCTGTCAGTACTAGTTTTGTCAGAACCTTTGAATGTATGAACTGGGTATTGTTGGCGCTATATACATAAATAAACAAATTAAATAATAATACAAATAATAATAATGTGTATCGCAGCGTTCTTCAGCTGTGTAAATAAAATACCTTCAAGTATTCTGTTACATTCTGTTACAAAAACTGATGGTAAATCAAATAAATGTCTGCCCTCAGCCACACCCCTAGCCACACCCTTAAAAATAAAAGTGCCCGTCTTTGGCCATTTAAGACGTCGGGAGGTATGAACGAGCGGTTCTATACAGCATCAACATATAATAGGTAGAGTCTTGGTGTTATATACACAACATTTCTAATGATAACAATAGAGCAGACATGCCAATAAACCTACAACCTAGAGTACCCCCTGGGTACGAAAGCAGGTATGTAATCATTACTGGGACGTTAGGAACATGATGTCATCAGCCAACAGATCCCATCACTCACAGCTAGACAATCATTATACAGCACCCTTCTACCTCTAATTTTCATGGCAATAAGTAGTTGGAGCTTCGTTCCTCTGCATGTCCTCCTATCTCCAAGCTCACCTACTGTCCCCTACTTTGTGAACAATCTCACTTTGATCTGCTCTCTGAAATGTGGACCATTTTAGACAAACTGTAAAGCTGCCAGAAGCAATCCCTGACCCGAGAGCACACACGGGAAGATCAACGCTGAAGCTGGACCCACCATGTCTGATGGTCGACGCTGGGAAAGTGTTCTTATTTATACAGGTCTATAATTCTATAATTCTTTGCTTAATTAGTTTCGGCACCAAATGGGTTAATGCCGCATTAAGGACCAGGGTTCCCTTTTGGATAATCAAGAACCCCTTGTCTTGGTGAAGGGTCTTTCTGTTTTTTTCTCTAGAGGTGGAGGGCTGTGGTCAACATAGGCTTTAAACATCTGTTGTAACTTGATCCCTGCACTAAGAACATTCTTACAATTATTCTGTAGTTACATTCATGTAAGTGCTGCCCATGACGATAACGTCAAGATCTTTGCAATTCCAGCAAGTGTTGGTCGAATGGGCTATCCGCTGTCATTTTGAAGTTGTCCTCCACCTTGGTTTTTAAATGGTTAATTATCCCTATCGCCCATCATTCTTATTCCTAGCAACCGAGAATCAGAGGTCTTGGGTTAGTAGAGAGAGGATAGAATATCCTCCTCTCTGTCTTGGTTTTCCCAAGTGGCCCAGTGTCACTTCACTGATAGCATGGAGGAGGAAGATATGGCCGTTCCGAACAGGTCATGAATATGTAAAAGGTGCTAGTGATGTGAGCAAGGGGCCTGCATTCTCTGGATCTCTTACATCTCTATCCCCAGAACTGTGAGCCTAATCAGGACCAAGCAATCAAGGCTTTTCAGCACATATCCTCGGGGCTCACCCAAAATATAGGTTTATAGGGTGTTCTATCATACCCAACGCAAGTGTCAGCCTGTCACCCACCTGTGGTCATCCGAGTGGATCCAGAAAACCTTGGTGGGTCTCCAGGACGGAGTTTCTACAACAATAAACAAGAGAAATTCATTCAGAATTTCTTCTTGAATATAAGGGCTCTGTGGATTGTCAGATAAATGCTTTGGATGTGTGTGGGATTGTTTGACAGGGAAGTCATTTGATAAACTGAATGCTTACAGCGGTTTAAGAATATTCATCTAGTCTCGTGTCCTTGTGACCTGTCTCCTGGGCTATGACGTGCTTGTCATGCCTTCGTACGTTTCTCTTCGCTTTAGCTAGGCAAATAAACATATCCTCTGAATAGCGCGAGAGCACGGTAACGTTACGTGTAAACGGTTCTTAGGTGTGCGTGGTGGATAACACGCGTTTCGTAAGCTATGAGCAAATGATAACGTTTGGGGTGATCTTGCAGAGCACTGATACGGTATAATCGACCTAGGACAGGAGCCATAGATAAAAACATATGTTACGGTCTAATAACACGTCTGCCCCAACCCTACAGAGAAACCCACATATGATCATAAACAGAACTCCCACTCATTAACGTGTGCGGGGACAGATATAACCAGAACGCGTCTTCCAGATCCCGTGCCATCACGCCTGTATGTATGCACACGCAGCTCAAGACAGATGCGTAGTCTTAATTGTGCTACATAATTATACCTGTAATGACACACAAGCAGATGCATGCTAATTTAAGCAGGTACAGGTGTGCACACAGTTAAGCATGCAAGGGTCACGCGTGATCTATGTCTGAAGAGAGAAGTCGCTGTATGTGTGGGTGGGGGTGTGAAAGTGGAACATCTGCCTGCTCCAAGTTCACATCTGCAGCTGCGTTTGCCACGTGATGGCCTGTGACCATTTGGAGTGGGGTCACAAGCAAGCCGGGGCTGCCCACAAGCAGGGTAGCTGGGCAAATACGAGAATTCCTTTGCATGAATGAACGGGTCGGAAGCTGGCATCATAGCCCATGCCTTCCTCTGAAAGGGGTGAGAAGCCGATGTGATGCCCGTAATGTACCCGTTCAAACGGGTAATTAAATGGCATTGCCTCTACGGTTCAGTTGAGAGTACGGTATTAAAATGCGGGTTTTTCAGGGTGAAGCTATGTTTTATATTGTGGTACGTGGGGGTAAAAAACACCAACGACCAGAAGACATTGCAAGAAGCGACCACGTGGCATCCGTTTCCTTGAGGATAATCAAAGATCATCTTGCCGTCGTTCTCAGGAAGATCTCATTGAGTTTGTGTATCTTAGCAGTTCCCCTAATTCTACTGTGATCTCGATAGGCTGCGGAGAGTGTACCAAGTATCACGTTGGAGGAGAGGAGGAAGCCCCGCAGTGTGTATATTGACACACCGGGCTGTGCACACACAGAGCTGTTGACACGGATTGACAGGGCTGGGGGCAGACAGCTGGTAGATGTGATGGGTTTGGTTGGCACACACACACGGGGTGGGCAGAGTCCGGCACCGGACAGATGGCAGGTGTCCGCGCAGAAGCAGTCTAAATATGACACCGGACACTCCGGATGACCAACAATAACGGGAACATCCTTCTCTATTAAAGTGGCTCTGTTGCCGCAAATAAACTAGACTTTAAATGTGTGTATTTAGTCATTATTTAATGAAGACAATATGAATGATTTGTGTTAATAGAGGAAAGGCATGCCATTGCTGTCCTTACAGACCCATATGTAGGGTTCTTTAATACCATCTGGTACCCTCGGCATCTGGCCCTTTCAGTATACACGGGGCAGGAGAACTCACCGGCAGCGAGGCAGCAAATTTTATTTAACATATTGAATAAAAGAGGCCGAGAGAGAGAGTGAGAGAGTGACTCGAGGAGATAGTGAGAGAAAAGAGCGTGCAATGGCAGAGATGATACAGGGGGAGAGAGGTGATATGTTTATAGGGAATGGGTGAGGGAGGAGAGGATGGTGCTGCCAGATGTGCTCCACTCAGACCCATCTGCAGGCCTGCGATATCCACCAGCACCCGGCTGAGACTTCCCTCCTCTCGTACTGAGCTCCTTATCTTCGCGCTGCATTCGTGGAGAAAAACCTTGAGCGCGGCGAGCGAGATACAAGGGAGGGAGGAGAGGGGCTGAGGGACAGGGAGAAAATTGTGAGGGAATGAAGAAGACCAAAGTGATGAGAAAGATGAGTAACGAGCGAGGCAATTAGAGACTCAGATATTTCCAAAGTCAAAGAGATAATAGTTTTGATGGAGTTAAAAAAAAAAAGGAAAAACAGGAATTACTAGATTAGTGAGGGAATTTCAAGGGAAACCATAAATACAGAGCGAGGGGTGGGATGTGATCAGGTATGGCCCCAAGAGAAATATTTCAGCTGTGTTATTCCATTACCCCAAAGCACAGATTTCTCGGACCTAAAACAGACATTTCATACAATAATAAAGACCTGGAGAGGGTTCTGTGACTGCAAAATTAACGGCAGATGGAGAGAACCATGCTTGCCAGCTCTGTGTCCCAGTAAATAGCCACAGAACGTGGTGCTGACATCATGTTAGGGCACCAGGCAAACTGGGACTACTCACTGGTGTGGGTAACTAGTGCATGAATGAGAGTAAGTGTTGACAATCATAAGAGCAAGCACATAAACCCAGAGGCATTTAGGAGTTATGGGCCCATATCCATCAATCAGCATGCCTATGGTGACAGTGACCTGCAGCATTTATAGTACGGATCAGGTGATGTCCCAGCCATTTACTGCAAAATACCCCATTCAGGATGGAGATACCTTTAATGCAGCAAACAATCTTCTAAAGGGACCCAAAGCATCTTTAAAAGCCACCCCGTGGAAAGAAAATACATTGATAAATTGATACTGAAATTCTGAACTTGCCCATTTCATCCATCGGATCAAACTAAACGATTGCAGTAAGCTTGGCTTTCCAGGGGCGGAAACGGGCCGCTTAGGGATATGTGTGATATAGACTGTCCTCTATTGTCTTCTATAGGCTCCGGCTCCTTTATTCATGGGATGCAAACTGTCCCTTATCAGGAGCACAACCTGCCAGACTCCGCTTATCTACCACCTAACACTTAGCCTGTAATCCAAGTAGCATCCTGTTGAGGCTTCTGTAATCACAAGCCATTTCTGTGCCGCTCCATTGTTGGAGGGCAGAAGTGTGCACAGCGCTGCACGCAAATAACTCAAGGGAGGTACTTTCGGTAGCAGTGATTTTATTAGACGTGTCTATTCGGCCACAGAAAATATAAAGATGAATAGGGAATGAAATAGTAGCTGATATCCGAATGCTGAGTTAACCATTTCATAGTCCAGGGCCCAGGACAGATGGGTTAACCCTTCTAGCACCAGAGGGACATGCTAAATGCAGAATTATTTTTAAAATGATGACAGCCCTGAGGGCTGAATCTGTCCATCACCCGACGGCTGAATCTGTCCATCACCCGACAGAGGCATCAATCAACCTTCTGAGTGCCAGCGATACGGTGACACCGGGGCGGCGAGGAGACAGCGAGCTGCCGGCAGGATGCGGTGACGGGGCATGCTTCCCATGACAGCGTAACCACCTGGGGACACACGTCTGTGACAATGTCTGTCTTGGACAATGCAACCATTTCCTTGCTAGAGCAGCGTGTACACAGGGGTTCTAAATAACCTGTTCAGCACGTAAGGGTTAACGGAGAAAGCTAGGCAGCGTCTGCCGCTCCAAAGCGAGAATTCAGCGCATACCCAGCGGATACCATTCAAAAAGCTCCTATCGAAGGCACCAATATTGCTTATTCTGCTACTACGGCTGCGATGGAGGATCCCGTTAGCTGGCTGAGAGTCGTCATGTTGACTGATCAATCATTTCATTCCCATTTGCACATCTCCCTATGCAATAGGTAAAAGCAAATTGGAGGAACATAAAAGGAAACTGGACCTGTACTTCCTCCAGCTTCTGCAGAACCTCTTAAAAGACATGTAGTGCTGCATTAGATCATACACATTGATACGTATCTTATACAACACAGACTAATCACAACAGACGTAAGCTATCTTTCAGAAACACTCACACAAAAACATCCAGTGAGTCAAAATAATAATGATACACTGTGAAAACAAATAATATTACTAAAGATAATAATAAGAAGAAGAAACACATTATCACATTCTACTAGGATACATATTGACAAGATAGTCTTTACTGGGCTCTGCCGGTTACTATCCATGATACATTATATCGGGTGTCTTTTGTTGCGTGTGAGAGGAAGGGGTTAATGAGGCTGGCACAGGTGCTTGGCTCCCCCTGCAGGGAGCCCCGGGTACTGCAGCCACTGCCACCCCGAGCTGAGAGCTGAGAAGAGCAGTAGTGTGAGGCTGGGAGCCAGCAGAGGAGGAGGCAGCTGCTCACTGTGCTCCGGGATACCCAGGACCGGGACAGCTTGCGGCCACCTGGACACTCCAGACAGAGGAGCGCAGACACAGCAGAGAGACAGCACAGCATCCGCCGCCTGCGCCCCAGGATTTAGGGCTCCGCGAGTGGTACTCTGCGTCCCGGAGCTGCACACTCCTTCCAAAACGGCAGCCCTGCTTACAAAGAGAGCAAAGTGGCTACTGATGTGACAGAGGGGAGGGGACACAGGGCAACAGGACAGGCACAAGCCCCCCCGACAGACCGGTGACAAGTGGCCTCAGGATGTGCCAGGGAGCAGACACCTCCTGCAGGACCCGAGCAGCAGGATCTGAGCACTGACCTCCAGCTACACACACAGACCCACACAGGTGAGTGGCACGACCCGGCGACACGCGGCTGCCTCGCTTTCATATAAGTTTGATTGCAAGCTCTTTGGGGAAGAGGATCTTGCCTTCTACTCTCCGGGCTTATAACTCCGGTATGGTGCATATGTATGTAGCATGTACAGTAAATGGATCTCTTATTTGCCCCAAAGCGTGCCTTTTAATTTGCGGATGCCCTGTAACCGAGGGTATTTATTGACTTCCCCGACTGTGTCCCGTAAGGAGTATGGTTACGTTGTGCCTGGCTTAAACCCCTTTGGCACAAACTGATTTTAAGGCAAGCCCCTCTTTACTGCCTCAGTCCTCAGACCCCTGAGCTACCCGGCTCAGGCGCTCTCTAGGCTGACAGCGAACTTCTGCAAAACGCCTGTAAAGTTTCTGGGCTTATTTGACTGCATTTTTTACAATTCTTTCATAACCGTCCACGCACACATGTGACGAAAACAGATATTGCCTTCATAAGTGTAGAAATGCACTCCCGTTGCACAAGCGCGGAACTTTAGTTCCAAAAATAAGGAAGGAGGCTGGCGAAGGAGACCCAATGTTATGAAACTGCGCTGAATGACCGTACAAAGAAATA
>VKOC01007703.1:0-15812 GCA_009364415.1 Spea multiplicata | reverse complement strand
TTTTGGACGTCCCGGTACGTCTATAGGGGATTGAAGGGGTTAAATGTGTATTAGCATGAATGTATATGTGTGTGTGGGAGGGTGTGTGTGTTAGCATGAATGTCTATGTGTAAGTGTGCACGATAGGGAGTGTGTGTTAGCGTGAGTATATGTAAATATGCGTGTATGTGTTAGCGTTAGTGTGTATGTGTGTTTAGTATGAGAGTGCGTGTAAATATGCGTGCCAGTGCGTATGTGAGTTACCGAGGAAGGATGGGGCCAATTGGCTTTACCCCCATCCCAGATCAAAAGGTGCCCTTGCTTGATTTTAATATAGGTAAGGTTTGCTTATTTGTTTTCTCAAGAGTGGAAATGTAAGTGTTTTTTAATTGCACTTTAAAAGCTTCTTAACGACATCATAGATGATGATTAACACAAACTTAAAATATCCAAAAATATAATTTACTGAAATTGTATTTTTTTTAAGAAGGAAAATACAAGATCGGATCAACAGTTGGATTAAATTGCATATTCCTCCCTCTTAAACAGATGGTCTGAATTGTTTACTCCATGCTTGATGTGAACAGAACCAACTCATTCTCGCAGTAAAATCTGTGTTCCGTGACAGCATTTCCCAGTCTTGCCTTTAATTAGCGATATAGTTTAGTGCAATTTTGGAGGAGATTAGGTAATAGTTTGTTCTCTCAGTCTCTTGGCAAAGATACATTTTGTTTTTTTTTAAGAGGAATTATTTTTAAACTGTGTTTAGCAGTGTAGAATATATCACATAAAAGATTAATAAGCACACTGGTGTAACTACAGGGATCACAGCGGGCCCGGTGTGTGCTTGTGTGTGTGAGCATGAATGTGTACTTGTGTGTATGTGTTTGAGCATGCATATGTACGTGTGTGTGTGTTTGAGCATGCGTGTGTAATTGTGTGAGCATTGATGTCTACTTCTATGTACGTAAGCATGCATGTGTAAGTAGAGTGAGATGGAGCGTGTGTTAGCAAGTATGAGTAAGTGTGGCTAATTTGTGTGTTTACATATGTTATATATTGAATGGAGAGGCAAGGGACAAAGAAGGCACAGACAATTTGTTGAAGTTGGGGGCCCGTGGCTTCTAGTTATGTATAAATACAATACTTCTGTATGTTTTCTGTGTCAGGTAAGGGCTTTTTTATTTGGTAGAATGCATATGCAAACAATCTAATACAGGTACTTATTCTTCTATAGTGGCATGTCGGAAACATTAAACTGTCCCTTTAAATTAACCTTCTAACAGAACATTACAAGGATATTTTGCATCTCTCTCAATGACTTTTGAAGTGACTTTGTGTTCTATTCATTGCAGTTTATGTAAGACATCGTATTAACATTAAGGACATACATAGCACGCTTATAGATAGTTGCAGTTTCACCCACTAGGTGGCGCTGTCATACTAGGCAATGTTCAGTAAAACTTACTTATTCTGAATTACGCTTTTAATGTACAATACATGTATTTTACCACTAGGTGTCGCCAACACCTCATACTCTGCCCAGACAGACTATTTATTGATTTGAATAGCACGATCATATTCCGTAGCACTGTACAATGGGTAATCAGAGCATCAGAAGAAGTGCATAACATAGCAATTTGGACTTATAGAAACAAAAGTTGAAAGTAATACAATGGTGTACCATCCATAATCTAGGTACTCAAACTACAGATTGTAGGGGATTTGCCACACACAAGGTGGAAAAATGTGTTTCCTTCCCGATAAGGCACATTGTTTCAGTAAAAATAAAACAAAAGATTTGTTATAACAAAGAGAATTTGTTTTATTTTTTTACAACATCTGAATGGCCTGGAGTTTCAACCGATTGACTCAAGCTGAACACTGAAATAGATGGATTTTAACACTAACCTGTTTGAGAATTTATACCCATAGTCTATACCCATAGATTAAGGGCTTTGGTGAAGAGCATTCTGGCTATTAGACTTGTGCATTCTGATTTGCACAATTTTTTTAACTAAATTCATGACAGCAAATAGACTATCCATCTACGTGTGGCATCCAGGTCAGATCCAGAGAGTTCCCAAGTATTGTCATTCCCCAATAAAATGAGTAAATTCATAAAATAAATTATATATATTGGTCCACAGGTGCTGGAAATTACTACTTCTCTACAGGTATTAATTTGGGCTCAAAGTAGGGTCGGATCCTCGCTGTAATGTGATGGTTGCAGGGTAAGTACAGGGGTAACAATGTGTAAACAGGTAATATGTCATATAAATAATTTAAAAATCCTTTTTTTTAATCTATGTTTTTTTTCTAAACATATTTAGTGACACTTTCAGTTTAATGTGGGGAAATGAAAATCCGTCCCTGGCACTCGGTGTTGTGTGAATAAGCCCCTTGACTGGTGTGTCCATAACTGCTTATCGCTGTCGTCCCATTAATCGGCTATTTGAACGTTTCAGGCCCTTCTGTTTAAGGCTGTGCACCACTGACGTTTGGATCCCAATTAGAAATGCTTCCCTTGTCCATTAAACAAACTCGGTCCTTTGGGAGCTCTCGGAGTCATGTACAAGCTCTTTAACCTTTTCACAGTATTGAGCGCACTCAGCTATCCTATGACGGATGACAGCGGGAAAGCTGACCTGTTGGCGGAATGGATAATGGGGGGCATATACAACTCTCAATATTAACATCTCCAATGCAAAACAGTTATTGGGAATGGTACATAAAGGGAAAGACTCGTAAATAGCATTGACATGCGGTGACGTTTCTATTGGGTGGCAATTCAGGCATTTCTCTTCTGTTCTAAACTGGGTTTTAATGCTGTATGTTCTCCGAGCATTCTTAAAAAATAAAAATAAAAAAAATTACATTTCAGTATAAACTGTATAGATTTTAACAAGCAATATGAGATACATTTTAACTCCTTAATGACAATGTATGGGCTCAAAATGCATTGTTTTCAATGGTTTTAGGAACCGCCCATTGTCCTTAAGGGGTTAATATATGTTCAACCACAGAGTTTGTACCATGTAAAAAACTAGGAGCTCGGAGAGGAAGGGGAGTCCATATGCATGTTGGAAAACACATAAAGATGTGCAAAATAATCAGTAATAATATCTTGGGGACAGGGCATGTCTAGATTGCAAGCTCTTCTGAGCAGGGTCCTCTTTTTCTAATGTATCAATTCATCTTTGTCTGTCAGTTCTAGTTCTACCAGGTCCTTTGAATGTATGGACTGTAAGAAGCACTGCTGAAATTGTTGCCGCTATATAAATAAAAGATAATAATAATAATAATTTCAAGGATGAGACAAGATCACCGGATACAAGCTTATATTTTACCAGGTTGGACACTACAATTGATCAATGTATTACTTTTGTTAATTTTGTTATGACCTGCCTCAAAGTTCGGCCAAGGACATCTCCCTGCGTGTGTAATATAATACTTAGCGCTAGTCAGGGGTGATGCGGGAATGCATTGGGGTGTGCTGTCAGGGACCGGAAACTGTTCTTCTTAATGTCATACTCTGCATAGAAATGGTGACCAGCCTGACGTTGACCTGGCAGTAGTAGGCAAATAGCATATCATGAGGTTTTATCTCGCAAGTAGACGTCAAGTTTTATTTTGGCTTCTGATTAACTTTCCATTAATATATCTTTCCTGTAGCTTCTGGATAATAAAGATAACCACAAGGAAGACACTATCACACTAGTTAAACTATCCAAAAAGTTAGTCTGAACTAATAAGGATATTTCCTTATTATTCAATTATTGGCATTTTCAGACAAGATGATCAATCGTCTCCTGACAGTGACGGGACTTTGGAAACGGACAGATCAGGATAAGTTCTGACTCATAATTTATATAATAAACCACCGATTATTAGTGACTCACCTAGTCGACTCTATCCATATCCGTATAATCCACTGCCATCAGATACAATTTTAAGAAGTGAAACAAAGAGGGAGTGAGGCTTAGATCTACCCCTCTCTGCCAGTTCCTATTTTCTTTGACATCAGTATCTCGTGATCTTATTTTGCCCCATGCTAACTCAGACATGCCCCCTACTGACCTGGAATCTCCAGCCCCTCTGGTAGAGTGGACTTGCGCGATGTTTCCAGTTCTGGCTATACATCTGCCTTATATCCACCCATAATCTCCATCTGATTGAGACGCCAACTGCCTCACTATCTAATGATGTCATTGCACAGCGGGATGCATACAATGGGGTCATCTGTAAAACGCTGTCTATTAACCCTTCTCGGGAGAACAAAAGCCGTGCCTAGCTTACTCAAGTTTGATGTCTGGGACAAAAAAAGACACATTTTCAAAAGAAGGGAACTTTGTGTTACAGAATGTGGTCAGACATTTAGAATAATACATTTCTAAGAATAGATTATATTTTAAAAGAAGAATAATATATTATATATCCAGAATCCGTACCCATTACACATTATTGTGACTGCAGAACACTGTGCTGCCCTAACATCTAGAGGGACATTTGAGAGGTATGTACTATAACAATCATGGTCAAACTTGTTCCGTGTGTTCCAAACCAGACCACATTTATCATACTTTGTTTTAACTAGTTTTTGCCTGGCAAAAGGTTTAATCACATGAAAACAACACAGATTCTTAACCCCTAAATGACCAATGATGTGCCTGGCACGAATGAAAAGAGTTAAAATAGGTTCAAAGATCTCCAAAATAGGGCATAGGCGCAGACTGACCAGATGTCAAAAGGAAGAAAAAAAGCGCACCTCCCAAGCAAGCTGACAAACCCATGCATGTGGGGTATCACTGTACTCGGGGGATGTTGCTGAACACATATTGGGGTGTTTTTTAGTAGTACCATACACAAAGGGCTGTAAATTCATACCTGAATACAATTTGTGTGGAAACCCCCCAAAAAATATTACAACCACAGACTTTGGGAATGGCTGATGGTAGAATGTGTGCATGGAAAGGGTTAAGTGTCTATGGTTACAACCTATCGCTGCTTGCTTATCTATCAGATGACAATTAAGTATTCCCTGCAAAATATCTGAAATTATATGCCAAATTTTTCATGATTAAATCATTACATGGGCATTTAGTAGGATTAGGAATGATGCTTCTAATGATGCTTCTAGTGACATTTAGCAGAGTCGGTGGGACAGCACCTTTAACGCAGGGCGATGTGTTGTGTTTTTCCAGTGTGTTTGTTAGGACTGATGAGTTCAATTGACTGGAAGCCGATTACATGAAGTGCGTGCCCAGCCTGGGCCCAGTCTTATGTTGTGCAGGGATGGGGGCTGGTGCGTTAATAAGCAGAGTCCGGCATAGCGCACGTACATGCTCTACTGCTCTGTTGGCAATCAGCAAACCGCAATGGCTATGCCGGTGTCTGACTGAGTAAAGGGAGCGCGGAACAGCACAGGGGGGCAAAACGTGACATCCCGGCGCTGCGCTAACTTCTCCCCTGCACAAGGATCCAGCTGCCGCTCTCGGGAAGAACGAAGCTGGCCGATCGCTACCCAGGTTTTATTCTCTTCCTCGGATGTGATTAGAGTTTGATGGCTTAGTTATTGAGTATCACTGAGACTCTCTTCAATAAACCAGAAACGATTTATCTGGAAAGAGTCACGCTGCTTTACTGCAAATATAACAAAATAGGAAAAAAAAAAAAAGAAAAAACCCAGAGGTTGGATGCAGGAGAAGTACTTGGTAACGACTGGATAGAGCTGAAATATATCTATATACCCCGACACACGCACCTATATTTATTTAGCTGTTATTGTTATTATAATTATTATTATTATTACTATTATAATTTATTGTTTTACATAGCACCATCATACACGCTTACATAAAAATATATACAAATGCATATGTGTATATGTTACACACCTACACACGACATACATTTGTGTGTATCTTCTGTGGGTATATATAATATAATATATATATATATATTATATCCATCATAAAATCACCCAGCGGTAAAGAATTCGTAAACATGTTCTTATCAAACCTACAAAAATACACGTCCATTTGTTCATTTAATAGAGGACGATGCTTTGAGAGGGACAGTGTTTACCGCTTTGGTAAACAGATATATTGTGTGTGGGTTAAATATGTTCACAAAGGTTAGTTCTGCTTTTCAGAAATCTGTTTGTTCTGGCTTAACGCCAGCAAAAGGATCTCAATATATTAAAGGCAAGTCAAATAAGGGACACAGAATTAAAAATAAATAAAATAAAACAACGTGTATCGGAACAAACATTATTACCCTGTGAGGTTATTTTGGTTCTGCAGGCACGGTTTGCCTCCTCTGTTATGGTATAAACATAGTATAGAAGACTTCCTTATTACCCCTACAGACTATACAACAGCTAGTGGTGGTCTTATTTATCCAGGGGGCATGACCAGCCAAGCTGCCAAGTACAGAGAACATGCTCCATGTGCACTATCCAGTCCTGTCTGAAAACACATTTACAGAAATGTATAGAAACCCCATAAGACGTAAAGTAATCACGGAAATGCCACTAAAAGCCCTCCTTGTTCTAGACATCTTGGTGGCTATATGTGGAACTGCTAGAAGACAACTGGAAAGGCTACAGGTAGTGGCCTAGAATTCATAAATCCAAGGGGCATACCTGGGAACTCTCCAGATTTCACCTAGAGACTCCATGAGAGGTATCGCTTCTCCTGGTGCTCCGGGGCACCACCGGAAAACCCTGGGTCGCTAGAGCAACGTTCTGACGCAACCCACCGCGCAACATCGGCGGGACTGCTCACCAACATCAACGGGACTGCTCACCAGCATAGAGAGTTCTTGTCCCAACACAGAGCCGCTTCATAAGCACAAGTGACTTCTACCAACCTTGTTATGGATACTGGTGTCCGAGTGTGGACACTTTTTGCCTACCGCTGCCCATAGTTTTGTATTGACCTTCTTTAGGAGAAATGACCAAGTTCGTCACGTTCCATCTAGACTGCATGTCATTGTACCCCTCTCCCACCCTGCCTCCATCCACCACTAACTCAAGATTGACTTCACTCCATATAGCTCATGTTTTCTCATACATAGTAGTTATTATGTATAAAAACTGATTCGGGTTCAAAGTGTGATTCCTATCACCGTAGTGACCAATGGAACACCCAATCAGTAGAAAATTCCATTGGTTGTTATAGAGAGAACACAACTTCTCAAGCTTTACACCAGAAGCACTATTACACTTTTACAGAACTCCCAACGGTGTTGTTGGGATGAACGTGATATTTTTGAGAGATCATCACATCAAAAGGAGTATAAGGAACTTTAGATCCATAGTTACCGTATTTATCGGCGTATAACACGCACTTTTGTAAAAACGAAAAAAAGCCGAAATCCTACCTGCGTGTTATACGCCGATATATCCTAGAGCTGCACGATCTGCAGCCGCGTCTCCCTCACTTCCGGTCCCGGCGAGGGTGCGTGCTATACGCCGGTGCGTGCTATACGCCGGTAAGTACGGTATATATAATTGTGTATCATTGTGATGTATTTGAGGCCCATCAGCCATTAATAAATCGAGGTATTACTACCAAGTTGTGAATATTCATCAGGCAAAAACCCCTATGTTATTTTATATATAATGTGAAGAGGTTCCTACTGGAGTTCTCAGTGTCTCCCAAGGAGTTAAACGTAAAAGTCATGAGATCAGCATGTTGCAGCTGAACGAGTAGTACTATCGCTTCCCCTGCCTGCAAACAAAACGACAGCGATACATTCAAATAGCAGCAGAACAATAGCCATAAACACTCCAATTATCTTCTGATACTTTTGTTTATTTTGCCCTTATTGTTCGTAGTGTGTGTGTAAAAAAATTGAAATGACTACTTTTTTCAGAATGGACTTCTTTTCACCTTTTGAGGGCAATGCCAACCGTGATGAAGCCGGCAAAGGAAATTGTTGAAACGACACAATGTAACCAATAATCGTGAATTATAGGTTTCTGACAAACAATCTAGGGGTAAAACTGATTGAGCGCGTGTGCATCGCTTGAAACAAACTGCAGGAAAAACATGAGATTCTGCTATTTAAGAGATGGCATCATGTCGGCTCAAAGCGGTTCATATTTATTACGCTGCCGGTTACTACGAATCTGCTTGCTTCCTTAACATTAAATCAGCGTATATACAAAGTACCAGGATGATTAACTAATCATGTATGTGTTGCGCAATGCCAGGTTTCATTAAGGTGTTTTTTCTTTAATTAGGGAATCCTTAAAAATAAGGCAATGTTCTATAATTTGTTAGATCTTCGAGTATCTAGTAGCTTGCCAGGGTTGGTGTAAGGAGCGTAGGTTCAAGGGGTCCTATCACTTGCCAGGCACCCCATCTGGTGGTCTGCAACAGTAGGTAAGCAGGACCCCCTAAGGTAGAGGCAGAAGCAAGAGGGTGCAAATGATAAGTGTTGAACAGAAGACCTGCTCAGGAACAGTCCAAATAGTCAAGGCAGGTGGCAAACAAACAGACTTGAGTATATCAAGCAGAGGTCAAGGGTAAAGGCATACAGGACAATCCAAGAGGCAAGCAGTCATGTCCATACTGGCTTAAGTGTATTTGATTGTGCTGGATGTATATACATGTACACAATCACACCCTTAAACACAACCTGCAGCACAGTAGGGGATGTAGCTCAGTGGTTCAATCCCCGGCATCTCCAGGTGAATTTTTTACCTAAGTGAGATAAGTGGAATAGCCTCCCATTAGAAGCAGGAGAGATTAATAGGTGGCAGATGTTAAGAATGCATGCGAAAAATGTATGGCTTTCTTGTACCGTTACATCTATATGGTCGTGACGGGGTTAAAGGCACACATTCAGGTAAATATAACACGTTTGTAACTAAATGTAGCATTAGAAACACCTAGCCGCTCGCGGAGGAGCGCAATGCGGTCACATAACACAATGTCATGGCCGCTCACAAGGTAGGAGTGCCAGGTGGTTGGTGGGGGAGTGAGGTGTGATACGTGTAAAGGTGTGATAAGTGTAAAAGTGTGATACGTGTGAAGGTGTGATACGTGTGAAGGTGTGATACTTGTAAAGGTGTGATAAGTGTAAAGGTGTGATACGTGTAAAGGTGGATAAGTGTTAAGGTGTGATAAGTGTAAAGGTGTGATACGTGTAAAGGTGTGATAAGTGTAAAGGTGTGATATATGTGAGGGTCTGAGGTATCATACAGTAAAGTGTGATAAGTATGACATTTTAGTGTGTGTGTAAGTTTGTGAGCGTCGTTATGGTAAGCAAATTGTTAGTGTGAATATATGTTAGTGTGAGAGTGTGCATACTTTAGTTACGTTGGGTGGAGGGCAAGGAGCCTGGGCCACTCAGCTTTGCCTGGCCCCTGGGCCAGAAGGTGCCAGCTCTCATCTGATTCCCAGTACTGCTGAATTCCCAAACTCTTCCAAGAAAGAATTAGTTTAAAACTTTGTCTTGATTGTAATTTTTGTTTGCAATACTTAATTGCCATGTGACATAAAAGCAGGCAATGATAGTTCTAGTTCTGTGTTGCCAAAAAACTCATCAAAGTTTTGTGTCTTTTTTATGCAAAACCATATATATAAAAAATAGTTACAAGTAATCTATGAAATGCCTCATTACCAGGTGTCCAATCCGGGTCTGGACTCCGATCTTGTTACGTACCCCTTTTGTGGAATTTGTACGTTGTATGCATAGGGTAGAAAGAAAAACGACCACAAAGGAGGAAGGAAAGACAAGAGAACCACCAAAACTGGAAGGCAGGCCATTAAGAGGGGTCGTGATAAATGGGGGAGGGGTGGGTGCTTTCTTTCTTAACGAAGATCATTACATGTCCATTAAACACCTCTCGCATAAAACAGGGCATTCGGATAATTAGGTTTTTGGATGTAGACGTGTGACACAAAGACTCCTCAACCACTCAAGTGAGGAAATCGATCCGGCCGTATTATGTGAGGTCTGGAGAATGGGCTGAGTGTCTGGGCAGAGAGAACTGACCATTAGCATCTGAAAAGAGTCCGACACAAGTGACCCGCTCTGAGACGCACAAATGTGCCGTGGAAACACAAAGTACCGCATCTAATTGTACGAGCGATGGGGAAGTGAACTTCAAAGGCCGCCTCCAGGCCCATTTAAAAGCAAATTAACAGTAAAATCAGCAAAAAGGTAGGCACTTGAATGCAACACTTCGACCGGCGTAAGCAGTGCCCCCGCTGATCCATTTTAATGTTTGGGCAAAATAACCTTACCTTAAAACCCTCCCGAGGAGCAAGGTGACGGTACATCTGGAGACAAACATCCGGTTTCATAAAAGCAAAACATGTTAAAAAGTTTTTACCTAGGAGACGATGGTTTATTCATACTAACAATTATTGGTTTTCGCCTCCCGCGGTAGAGAATTTAAGCATGTGGTCCACAGTACCCACCTTGGGTTGGGCATGAAGGGTAAACAGACAAAGGTACTTTGGCCCCAGTGTAAGTTTTCTCACCTCCTGTTAGATTTACTTGTGCTGGGTCTTAAACTCTTCGGGTCACCTGTGAACAGTGGGTCAATTAGTTTAATATAGTAACATAGAAAGCACGGAACATGACGGCAGATAAGACCCAGTCTGATCCAGTATAGCCGCATGTCTATGCTATGAATGTTTAAAGTCCCCCTGTATTAGCCCTTACCACCTCTGCTGTGAGACTGTTTTACTTATCTACCACCCTCTATATAAACATAAAAAAGTAGTAATTAGGAATCTAATTAAAAACGATGCCACTTCTCAAACAGCACCAGGCAGGACCTTATTTAAGGACTATTTCTTATTATAACGTAACTATGCAGCAGGGATCTTATGTTGTAAAAGCATTTGTAGTTGCACCCATGGAACCTATATACTAAATATAAAAAACAAGAATAGGGGTCCCTGAATATCCCCCCTAGCCAATGTTCCCTCTAACCTGTGCACATGTCCACTTACCCATTCACACACCCACTATTACACATTCATGCACACACACTCTTACAACATACATGCATTCATACACACGCAGCTAACTAACTAACTTTAAAAAATGGCAATAGAGTTTTATTAGCCATGAGAGAGAGGCCACAATATTGGCCACGTTAGACAGACTGAACCAGAGTGTTTTCCAATCTATGGCTGTGCTTGGAAAAAAAATGAAGATCCCTAAATCCCAGGCAGAGCGAAAGTTCACGGTATTAGCCAAATGAGCTAAAAACATCGAAGCCGTCGAACGTCACGTCGTGGAATCAGCACAACACAAAGTGGCCAGCAGGGGTTAAAGGGTTAATTGGAATCCTCCGCTTGGAATCCTAATCCGTACGAAATGATATTTATTTACATGAAGCTGTAATGAAATGTATTTATTACACAGCTCATCGCCTCCCTGAAGATGTAATTAGAGCCTGCGGCGGAATTTGTAGACGAGACAGGACTGAGCGCAGCCTGGAATTAGTCTCGCTGGTTAATTCTGAGTTTATTATAACACGCTGTCCAGAACTGTCAGGAGCTAGAGATGTATCATCTGCCCCGGTCAGGGCTCCATTAAGTAGGGTAACCAGGTTTTTACCGTTAACCTGTTATATTTATATGAAATGTGATTGGAAAGCAGTATTAACCTGTTCACACCTTGATGATGTTCAATGCCGTCAATAAAATAGGGGCTTTAAAACCTACGATGGGGCAAGGAAGGCCATCGGTTTCTTTCTTTCATACTCATCGTTTCAAGAAGAGGACTACCCTGAAAACTCTTGAAGACCACCTGCCCGCTGACGACCATGGATAGACAGCACTCTTGTTGGTTACATTCAACCAACTCGGCGCTCTACGAGGAACTAAGAGAATCTGCCAAGCTTTTCACTTCAATGTTTTTCATTCCCAAAATTATGTATTTTAGGCAAAAATGGAAAATTTTAGACTCTAACAAGTGGACTGAGAACAATGAAGCTCAGACTGGTTTCTTCTCTAAAGGTAGAGAGTGGCAGGTTTCCTTGGAGTGACGGTCTGAGCTGGCCCTGTATAATGTATAATTCAATGTGTAAGGAGACTTACACCACAGTCCTGTAAACTGTCCTGATAACGCTCCGTTTAGTGAACAGACCCTGATTTCCCATTTGCAGTCCATTTGGTAGGGTAGAGTTCTTTTTTAATGTCTCTGAGGTCATTTAATGTCTCTGATGTCATGGGACCCTTTTTCCTAGTTCCTGATGGGTTTAATGACAACAATTTACAAATAATATAGACAATTTCAGCTAGACAAAAACTCCACTTTAACTTGTTTAAGTCTTCACAACTATTTTAACCCACTTCGTTTTTAATAACAGGATGAGAAAGTATCGTATTTCCCATTAATCAGTAAAATGTCAGATGGGTTCGTTCAACGTGGCCTCCGGCAAATCAGGTTTGGTCTATCATGTTCCCGTTCTTGACGTTTGTTGTGTGCAGTCTCAAATGGATTTTTCTTTGTATAAATAAAAATATTTATCATTCTGTCAAACTTTGCAAAGTAATATCAAGCAATACCAAATCCAGATTGCTTGGAACAGAATGAGTGTTCCGGCAGAACCTAATAACTGGTCCCATCTTCCAGGGTGAGGGCGGAAAAGGTTTAATTGCAAATATATTCTGCTCTGTCAGCTGCATAAGGAAGTGATGGATCTGTCTGGCTGTTGTCCTTCTCGATACTCAGCAAGTAACCTACTTGAGTTCTCTTTACGCCCCCCCTTTAAAGCTATCTTTCCACAGCTCTGCCAATACAAAACCCTAATTGACCTAAAACATCCTTAAATTGCCCACCACAGACCCCAGTAAATGCCCAACATGGCCAATGTTGGTGCCTGCCCCTGATACCGAGTTTGGCTTACATGTTGTGGATCAACCAAACCGGTAACCAAATGGTTTTAATAGGAGCCCTGGTGGAAAATAATAACTTATGAGCACATAAAAGATACTTATATTGATATATTGAGTCCTCAGGAGTTATGTATAAAGATAGAGCCGTTGTGGTCCAACGTGTTAAAAATCGAGCAATCAAGCGAGAAGGTTTGTGGGGGTCCACAGGTGTTTTTTCCCCAGTGGACGTGCCTAATATCAAAATTGACATCTTCCTTTATTTTGGCCGATTCACTCATCGTTTTAAGTTTCCCTTCTTTGACTTCTCTAGATTACTTAATTTGTTAAACAAACTCCAATAGTTTATCTACATTCTCAAATTACCCTACTGGTTGCCATTTTGCCCCACCCCCACTGCTATATCGCTGCTGAAACCCCTGCTTGAATAAAGGTGACTGTATTCAGCATCGGTTTTTTAAGGACCATTAGTGGAACTATTTAGTTGTCACTATTAACAAAGAGATACAGTAGATGGGCTATCAAACCTTTAATATTTGAAGAATAGTTATCAGATATAAGGATATCAGCGCGTTGCCAGCAGTGCCACAGAGTCTACCATCAATTTAAAGCAGGGATCTCCAAACTCGGCCCTCCAGCTGTTGCAGGACTACATCTCCCATACTCCTCAGCCAGCCCCTTAGCTGAAGGAGCATTATGGGAGATGTAGTCCTGCAGCAGCTGGAGGGCCGAGTTTGGAGATCCCTGATTTAAAGCATGATGATATCAGAGGCGCAGTTAACGTAGTGATCTTCAGCCTTTGGGATCTGGAGAATCTACCGCTTCATGCTGACTTCGCGGTAAAAATCTTGAGTTTTGAGGTCAAACCCTAAGAGTTCCAGAGTATGTACGTAGGATGTACGTCTCTAACGCAGACAATAGCTGTGCTGCCTGAGTATCTGGATGTCAGACATGCCTTCCGGGCTGAATGTTGGATACATGTAGCAACAGGAGGCGTTAAATCACCAGCTGGGGAGCATGAACGGCAGCTCCTCTCGCGCTAACCCCCGATGACATCTCTTTGGTTTCTCTGTACCTGCTGTGGGAATATGTGGAACGAGCGACTCCGGGGTTCAAATGTGGGTCCGCTAAGTGATATATTAAGCCGAGGACATTTCAGTCTCGGCCACAGCCGTCTTCTTGTTCCTGACACTTAAATCAGAGCACCGCTGTCATTTCTGCATTTACAACATCGCTTGCCGCAAGATCCCCTAGCGCCTGTCACTGCATGTCACAATGACTCAGTGTTCCATCAACGTGTCACTTTATAATCACACTTCCAAAAGATGCTTAAACTCATACCATTTCTTTTTTTTGTCTGCGATCAAGTATTCCAAAAAATAATGCGATGAAACAGGAGAGCTGTCCTCATTTTTCTTACGGGCGCCCAGATATCGCCCTTCTCAAACTTTCATAAAATACTTGAATAGCAGGTCTGACCTTTCGACAGTGCTGAATAATAGCTCGGTACACTATAAATAATATTTTAATTCTATGCAGTTAGTGACATTTTATGATCGTCAAAATGTGTACTCGGTTGAACCTACAGAAAATATTGAATATATTTCCACGGACTACCTAACATAGTATCCATCGAAGCAAAACACCAGGACGTGGATCGACAGACCGCGCCTAACGCGTTTCGCTCTAAATCAGCGCTTACTCATAGGCAGTAGCGGAGTGCATTGTTCTCGTGTCCTGCTTTGATGGATGGTCTGGAAAGCACCATCGCTGGGACCTGACGTACGTTCCCGACATATAAGGCCGATCCTTACATTGTTGCAGCGTGAATAGTACTATCTCTACACTCTCGCCTCTTTACTTAATGTAGTAATCGGACTTACTAAGGGTCCCCTGGTAATCTAGAATGGTTGTCCATGGCCATCAACAAAGTGGGGGTCTTGAGTTTTGAGGGCGGTCTTCTTCTTGATACGATCAGCATGAACGATAGAAAAATTTTTTTTTTAATGCTAGAGGCATAGCTATACCTGGGAACTCTCCGTCTTCGGCTACCCGGAGCTCCCCTTGCTGGTAGTCCCTCTGACCTCGCCATTTTTGGAGGGGAGTGATGCATGGTGGGACCAGCGATCATCAGAAGAACAGTTAAAAGTCATAGTCCCAACATTGACTGTTCCATCCTTGGAACAAAATGCATAGAAAGGGAAGCTGATAGAATATTAGGCAGCTTTAAGTTAATTTGGAATATAGAGCAGGGAACGTGTTTAGAAAGGGTTGATCCAGCTGAAATAAATCAACATGTTATTTTGTTGCATTATCTGTAGAGAGATTTGTACTTTTTAAATCTTTTTTTCGTCCCTAATTTATCAGATCAGTGACTCCTTGTACCCAGGGAGATCGGCATTGGGGATAAGGATTAATAAGCTTTGAGGAGCCCCAGGCCCCGGCTGTCACAGGCTTGGCTAGTTAACTCGAGGAACAGTCTTGGGTGACGTTCTTATTAATCCAATATTCTGCGACTTCATCTATGTCTGTCGCTAGGACGTGTAATGAGGATGTAGCTGCGGTCTAATGAGAGTACAGTTACAGTTACCGTTATCTGATTCTCTGTGTAATTACTACGTGGGGGCTTAACGCAGGACAATCCCACAGTCTACCCAAACCACGAGACTGATAAATGAGAATATCTCAATATTATCTATGTCCACACACCACTTTCTATACAAAAACCCCAATCTGTGAAAACAGGGGTTTTAGATTATTTACTATTGTGGTCTTCTTAGAATCTTCCTAATTGGACAATTCTATTGCTATAGCAATAAGACCAGGTTTTGTACCAAAGTCACCTTTACCCCTGAAATACAGTGATCTTATAATAGATAATTGAACTGATGTCATATACACGGGTGCTTAATCCTAAGTGTCCTCCATTAAGGGTGAAATCTGGTCCTCTTACCAAGAGTA
>VKOC01007702.1:0-19953 GCA_009364415.1 Spea multiplicata | reverse complement strand
ACACTTATCACCTCTTTACATTTACCGAGAACACTGAATAAGTGCTAATCAATTCCTTTTTTAATTAACTTTTAGGTTTTTTTAATTCAATTTATATTCTAAGCGCGGTGTAAACATAAATAACAGTTTTTTTTCCGGTAATTGCTGCCGCCCTTCTAGACTTTTTTTTGCTTCTTGATTTTTTAAGTGTTATGAATGTGTAATACATTTTCTGATTGTAACGTTTTTATGTGATCCTTTTTTTTTTTGTGTTTTTCTAACGTTCTCTCGGCGGTTATAGCGTCTCTCTGGCAAAGCGCGGGCAGCATCGTTCATCGGAGGTGACACGCCGCCAGCAAACTCGCAATACGCGTAATTGGAATACTTGGAGAAAAAATGTAGAAAAGAGTAACAAGGACTCGGTGTTCTACATCAATAATACTGATTAAGAAAAAAAAAAAAAAAAAAAAAACGTTACCGGGAAGAGAGAGGTACCCAGGATTCATTTAACAGAAAAAATTCAAAAAAGCCAAAAAATACGATTTCAAGCTGCCAAAAAGAGACACTTTTGCTTTTGGAAACTAAAGTGAAGATTGAACTTAGTAACCTAAATCTGCTGTCAAGTCAGCCCCATCCGGCCCCCGTCTAGTGCCGCCCAGTTTTCTCCTGCTGTAAAGAGCTCAAAACTCTTTCAGGTCGTTGGTCTCGTCTTAGATTCAGGAGCCGTATGTCTATCCCATATGCCCCCATGTTTTTTAAAAAATACCCCCCACTGGTTATTACGCTCTAACCCACCTTCTGCTGGGAGGCTGTTCCAACTTATCTACCACGCTCTTGTGAAAAGAACGTCTGCTGGGCCTAATCAGTCCGTATCTCTTGGGAATGTTAATCTTATTTTCCTCATTCTTTACCGGATACAGTGTGGAATCCCGGCACTTACTATAACGTATAACGTATGAACTTTTCAGTATACAAGCTAATTGTGTATTGACGCTGATCCTAAATCCCTCAATTGAGTAAACTAATTATTTTTCCATTATTATCTAAAGTGCTAAACATAAAGAGGAATAATTAGCAAATACACAGAGCAAGACCCGGATTAGCAACATCTTCATTTCTCAAAAGAGAGTTAAACATCCAGAAGGATGTGGGGTTTTTTTTCCTACTGTTTAATTAAAACAATACATTATTTTAATGAATTTATTATTAGATCGGCCACAAAAAAACCTTCTTTTCTTGCGGATCTTGAGCTGAGACCCGAAAACAAAAGAAATGGAAACTGTGGCGAAAATTACAGGAAGAGGTCATAATAATCAGAGCCACCACTACCCCCTCTACGATGTGGTCATCAATGCTGAGCGCCGGCATATGACATCATAGCTCCACCTTCTAAAGTTGTACACCATTGGATGGAAGTAAGCGATGGAGGCTGTGCCAACTCGACCCAGTCCTCCGTAGGGTTAATGAACAACTTAGGGTGATCAGTGATCTTTAAACTGGCCCGTTGAGTAGTAGGGTTAGAGGGGGCCTGATTGCCCTCAATGGGCGATGCCCCCTCGAACTGCCATCCTAGACCGAATAGGGTAGGATTAGGGTATTCAATAACCTTGAGTGGCTTCTTGAGTGGCAGCATTAGTCACATGAGGGGGTGGCCACATAGGTGGGTGGGGCTAGCCATGTACATGGGCGTGGCTAGCCACAAACACTTTACATTTATATGGGGAGTGGGATGGGAATAGGATGGGGAGCGGGTGCCTAAATGCCACCCCATGACCCGGAAACTTAGCGCCTTGACCTGGAGAAGTGACGCTTCAACCCGTTGAGTTCCTCTGTAAGCCAGAGAGACTAGCAAGATCCCCTCTCACACATGCGCAGAAAGGACTCCCAAACGCTTATTAAAAGAACAATTTGTAAGATAATAAAGGTCCGCTTTATCTACAAGATTCCGCTAAATTCACATTAAAGAGTTTGGTCCCTCTGAGGATTTCACTGCAAATCAGCGTTAACTTTATGTATGAAACCCGTTAATCGCTGCCGGCTCCTATATGATAAAGAACTCCACGTACGAGCCGCTTGTTATTCTGTAACCTTTAATGCTCGTCTGGAAATTAGAAATAGAGATCGCCCCGGCCGTAAATCTCTGTCAGTGGCTCTGATCCCGGCCCCCATCGTTACACGCGATGACATTTCACATTGCAGAGGTTTGAAAGCCTGAAACCCGCATCGGGTGATTTCCATTTATTCTCTATTATATCTTTCATTTCAGTGATTTCCAGATACCGGTTAAATGCAGAACACTTACTGTTTATTTCTACTGATTTGGGGTATTTCAAAAATACAAGTTAAATAGAAAATTTAAGACGTTGGGGTCTGTCTACTAAACTCTGAGTTTCACCAGGTCTGTTTGATAAGAGATCAATGATAAGGAAAATCCACCTAATGTTTGCTGGTGTGAGCTTGACTGATACCCTGATGGTTAAGTTCTTGCCAGTAGGAGATGTGTTTTTGGAGAGACAGTCTGAGGAAAACTGGAGTGGCTTGTTTTTTGGGGTTTTTTTTGTTTTTTTTGTGGTAGAGCCTCGTGGTAGAGGCATCAGCTCTCATGTTCTCAGTTAATTTTGTTGGTTGGAAGGACCTCCAAGCTTTTATATAATTTCAGCCATCAACGAGCTCTTCCGTTTTAGAACAGTGCCAATGGCATACTGCGTCACCTGGTTGCCCAAGTCTATCTTATTATAGAGATTTTAATCTTTACCCCACATTACATAGGTTTATAACGTTTGACTTTTCTGTGAAATATAGAATTTGAGAAGATTCTGGAGCCACTTAAAAAAAAACAGAGCTCTAATGCTGTCATCAGAAGTTGCATCTTTTTAATCCAACAGATTGCAGACTTTAATGTAACATCGGTTGGTTTGTAATTTAAGATCGGTAAGAATATTAAAAAAAATGTTTTTCCCCTGGAAAAAGAAAAATGCCTTCCGTTTAATATCGTTTTGTGTTGAAATGTAGATTCTGGTCGTAAATCTTAGCCGTCGGGGCTCATTGCCCGATCACATCTCTACCAAAAGACGACATGTAGCGATAATTTAAGATTTTTTTTATGAACAGCTCAGCATGGAGGGGGTAAGCCGAGAAAATCTATATGTACATAAAATTCATTTTTCATTTTTGCTAAGATACCTTATTTTGCGCTCGGTTGTGCAACTTCAGCAAAATAGAGAAGCTATTTTTTTTATTATTTTTAATAAAATCCAATCATGTTTATGTAAAGGTTCGATCTTCAATCATTTGAACACATAGAGAAATAACGATAGCACCGGGGAAGGCCGTTTGGACATTTTTAGCCTTAGTTTTCGATAGGGAAGATGTTCTTTTTATTACTTCCTTTTAAGAACAAATTAAAATTTCTGTGCGTTATTTTTCATTAAAAAATGGTTATTTGTTAACTTTGCCGAATTGAAACATTGCCATGTGCCCTAAAATATAAGCTGGGGGTTCATTAGTCAAGCCCTGTCCTGCACCCCATGGCTCAGCAGCTTAACTCATTGGGGTCTATTCACTAAACTGCGAGTATGAGCTGGGAAACCGCTGATCCCAGTGAGTAGACATAAAGGCATAAAGGGCATATACCCCCAGTTTCTTTTTATTACCCCCTATCCCATCCCTCATGGGGTAGGGGAAAGTGTGTCAGTTGTAAAAACCCCCTTAACCCCTGTTTTATTTTTTTATATATATATTTAATGTTATGGGGGGGTGATTTACATGTTACAGCCTAGAGCATGCAAGTTTACATTAAACTCGCATGCCCTTGCCTGTAACTTGCAAAATCACAGGTCGCAGGCACTCGCATGCCCTTGCAAGCAGCCTACAGGTTTGTGAATTTGCTCGGTGTTTTGGAAGTGCAAGGGCAAGAGGCTGGAGTCGAGTCTGGTCGATCAAGTTAACCCTTTCCTCAATTGACCACCCAACTTCTTAGTGCATAGATCCAATTAACTATAAAGCTGATTCACCAGGTTGTTACGACAAATCCTGATTTTAGTTAATTATGGAGCTTTTGGATTTATAACCCTCGTGCACCCATTCACTGCCTCCACGTTTTTATCCATATCCAACTGCTTGAACGGTGTCTTCGTTTGGACGTGTGTGCGTCTACCTCTCCTGCTTCTGGACTCCATCACCTGCGATTAGAAACCATTACACAGCGCAACAAACATACAAAAAACATGCTGCTTCTATATGAGAATTGACATTAAAAAAAAAACACCTTTTAAACACTAATATTCCCAAAAATGGAGCTCGGACACAGAAGAAAGCAATTATTACCTTAGAAAGTATTTGGGTCGTTGATGGAACGTTGCAGCTTGGAGAAGATCCCTCTAGCCTTACGCTTTTCCATTGCCCTTGATTCAATGTCAAAGTTGGAGTGGTCTAAGTCCTTCTGAGTGCGTCTCATCAGTAGCTTCTATCACGGCTTCTATCTATCCGGGGAACAAAGAAACAAATGATTTTCGTGCAAAATGATTATCCTGATAAATTGTTTTTCATCGACTCTGTGTATCAACCACCTCTGTGAATAGATTGCTTACTATACAAGAAAAAAAAAATTACTAACAGAAAATAAAATCATTTATTTCAGGTAAAGAAAAAGCCTTTTTCGTAGATTATACTATAATTTTGTACTCGTGCACAAAGATTGAGCTTAAAATGAAATGTCCTGAAAACCTACAGGGTCACGGCCAAAGAAGCAGGTGAGTGAAAATATAATGAATTCAAAAAAAATATGAAACACATAAAATCTCATTTTAATGTAAAAATTAACATTGGTTATTTATTAAAAAAATACATAAAAATAAACAAGGAATAGACGAATAACGTCTAATGATACATAATGATACATTTTGCTCATGCAGTGCTTATATCCCCCTGTTCAGGGTTCTTTAATTATCCCCCACCCCACTACACACAGGATAGGGAAAGAGAGGGCCAATTGTCACCCCCCCCCTTGGTTAATAGGGGGACCTAGAGACCCCATAATGTTTCTATTATTTCTTTTTTTTTCATTATTTAATGTAGCCGGGATGTGATTTTGCGAGTCTCAGACAAGGACATGCAAGGTCTCATTATCCTTGCATGTCCTCGCTTGTAACTTGCAAAATTTGGCCTCAGACACTCGCCCCAACTAGTTTAGATTTGTGAGTCTGCGAGTTGTTTGGTGAGCGTAAGTATGCGACTGGACTTGAGTATGGTAAGTCAAGTTAACCCTTAACTGGCCTGAGCCCTTCTGAGTGAGTAGACCCAATAGATACATTTTGAGTATTGCTGTGAAATTTAGGGCACAATTGGGAACAATGAGTCTAAATTCTAAAGTTTAATTCCCGATATAATTTTGCATCCATTTCACCTATTGAAGTATTGGTAGCGCTAATAAATACATTTAATGAACAATCCAAGCAAAGCAGTCATACCGGTGATATCGCCACCCTGTACATTGCACAGTGCATGCGCCAGTATCTCCCCTGGTCTAGCTTCGTAAAACTGCATATTCTAAGGGGAGGGGCTTATGCTTAACACTGCCCACCACACCTTAAGCTCTTCCTATTATCAGCCACTTCCTGTGCATGTCCGGCTCAGTAATGCTTCCCCCAGCACATTATTTCATCTAATTGAATTTTTCCTTTAATGCTCTTGTCGATTTTTATAATAACCGATGTTTTCTTCCTCATCACTTCTGATTACGAAAAAAACACCCAATAGTTTGTAGTATTTCATAGAATAAAAAGAGGAAATTTACCAAATTTCCTAATTATTCCTTCTACGGCTAGCACGGTACTCTATAGAAAAAAAGAGAATACTTGGTTTAAATCTTCTAGAATAAACAAAAAAAAGCTTAATAACGGGATGTTTCATTGTAATGTGCATGAATGAATATTCAGAGGGTGCTACGTATCTTGTCATTCTCATTTATTCAACGGGGCGACAAAATCCGTTCCCGATTAATGTCATTTTCTCCTTTTCGGAAAGTAAGCTATTTTCGGCCTTTCCTGCTCTCAGCCCGGCGACGCGACTTTATTAAGATTTGATGGATTTTCGGATGAGAAAGCGGACCACGCAGAATGAAAATTCATTCATCGTTAATAAAGTTCGCTCCAAAAATTCGTCAGGTTTAAGAAAACAACTATCGATCTTTTTTAACACTGTTTATTACGAACATAGAGCTTTGTGAATATTGCTATCGGGCGTTTTTTCGTGTTTTTTTGCCCCATTCGGCCCCCGTCTAGTCGCCCGTTTCTCCTGCTGTAAAGACTGAAACCTTTAATCAGTCGTTGGTCTCGTCTTAGATTCAGGAGCCGTATGTCTGTCCCATGCGTGTTTAATACCCTCACTGTATTACCCTCTACCACTTCTGCTGGGAGGCTGTTCCACTTATCTACCACTCTCTCAGTAAAGTAATTTAAAGATTTAAACTGATTGTTGCCTCCTCCATCAATGAAAAAAATGAGAGATAAAGACATCATTTTTCTCTTCTATCAAACTTTCATTCCAGCAGAGATGGTCAGAAGGAGAAAGCCTTTGGAGAAAAGACGCTGAAGAGCTCTGGATATTTTATTGAGCGAATAAATTCATTGATCAAAAAATGTATACTTTAGAAGAATAATAGAAACTGAGACTTTCTACGTATTTGCAAAAGGAAGCTGCATTCTTCCTTAAAGTTTCTGCCCGACTTACAAAAATCTTAGTTTCCTCTCCAGGTGGGTAGCTGACATTTGGGTTTCAATTCACAGAGGGCAGCGTGGAATATCGGCTTCAAGACGCCAATTAGCGTTTACTTAAAATATTACCATATCAGCGGGGGGGCAGATCGAGGGACGGCGGAATAAGGCCGATATTTAACTGCCATTTTCTCTTTTATCTACAAAGAATCCGTCACTTAAGATCCATAAAAGTTGTTTCCAGGAGGGAGCCTCATTGTGAAATCCCTCCGTAATAAAATATTCTGAACATAATAATCACTTTGAATCCATTCAGGCGGACTGGACGCTCCATTGTGCTTTCTAAAGAAAATATATAAAGATAAGATTTTCTATTAAAAAAAAAGGAAAAAAAATCTTATTTTGTAGCCACGGGTTTTCTGTGTGATGAGGATCGCTGCCCCGGCAGGAGACTGAAAGAGAAACCCACAGAGAGGGACATAGATTATTTAAGACGTATTTAGGTAAAGCTTCATTGTCGGTTATAACCAAACAGAAACATAGAACCTACAGGAAGATCGGCCCCATTCGGCCCCCGTCTAGTCGCCCGTTTCTCCTATTTCTTGGCGCGATTCTCCCTTGAACGTTAAACTGTAAGGATTTTATTTCCCGGATAAAAATATACAGTAAGTCGGTGACCGTCTTTCATTTTTATAGCCGCGCTGCGCTTGTGATGCTGTTTGCCAGGACAGCGGGGGTCTCTTTAGCCAAAATCCTACTATCTGGGTATATTTTTTTTTTCTGGCTCTTTTTGTGGAAAATCTCGCCTCCCCCCCCCCCCCGTAATCTGTCGCTGCTTTAAGGGACTAGGTAGGGGGGCAGCGCAGGGTTAAATCCCAGCTGGGAATTTGATACATTGATAAAAAATAAAAAGAAGTAACATTGATGTTTCATAAATAATAATAATGTAACAATACTCAGGGATTTGTACCCATAATAGGTTTTTTTACAGATTCAATGGTTCTGCGGGACGTAGAAAGAATATAATACCTGGTCCAGGGGCAAATTAGGAGCAGATCGGCCCCATTCGGCCCCCGTCTAGTTGCCCATTTCTCCTGCTGTAAAGACTGAAACCTTAATCAGTAGTTGGTCTTGTCTTAGATTCAGGAGCCGTATGTCTATCCCATGCGTGTTTAATCCCCTCACTGTATTACCCTCTACCACTTCTGCTGGGAGGCTGTTCTACTTATCTACCACCCTCTCAGTAAACTCCCTTGCAAATAATACAGCAATGCAAGATGGAAAGGGGCATATCTATTCACAATGGTTCTAAATTGGAACATGTGGAATGCTTGGATAAATAAATTAAAAAAAAAACAGATAATCCCCTCGTTATAAATTAGCCATTTCTGACTACAATAGATTTATTTATTTTTTTCTGGAAGAAATATGAGGGCTACAGATTTCCTCTCTCTATGTGGCATGGAAATAGTTTTTATGCTGGTGCTCTCTTTTTCATAATGTTTGACCTTATTTTATTTAGTTCATAATAAAAAAAATAAAAAATTTAAAAAAAAAATTTAAATAAATAAATTAAACTCCCTTTTATTATCTATATAAGACGTGATACTGGTAACCATTACCAATATTGCATTTATTTAAATTTAATAGAACAAAAAGTTCTTACTAAAAGCGCCAGCAGGTTTTGAGCCGGAGACCAAACAATACGACGGCATTTATTTTGGGGCCAAAGCCTTTGGAACGTTAGATCCTCGGCGATATTTCAATCCCCGGCAGAATCATTTAAGCGTTTAGATGAGAAGCTGTGAAGCTTCTGGGTTTATTCTCTCCAAAGCTGCCTTTCATATGGGGAAGATTAATACCAGCGGGGAGCGGCCGATCAAAACTTCCTCCCTATCCGCCAAATGCAAAGGCTTGTCCTCTGGCCATGAAAAAGATGAGACGCGGGACAAAGGAGGAGAAGTGATCTCCTTCTGTATAAAACATGACTTATTTACTATGAGAAGATCATTTCAGCTGCAAAAAAGTGAAATGCATGTCATCTGGTTTACTGATCCTTTAATTGAAATGTGACCTACAAATAATGTGATTACAGAGCGGGTGGTAGATAAGTGGAACAGCCTCCCAGCAGAGGTGGTAGAGGGTAATACAGTGAGGGTATTAAACATGCATGGGATAGACATACGGCTCCTGAATCTAAGACGAGACCAACGACTGATTAAGGTTTGATACAGTAATAATACCCCCCAGCGCTTTATACAGTAATAATACCCCCCAAGCGCTGTATACATTAATATACCCCCCAGCGCTGTATACAGTAACAACCCCGATCGCTCTATACATTAATATACCCCCCAGTGCTGTATACAGTAATATAAGCCCCCAGTGTTTTCTCAAACACCACACTGAGCTGATGCTTTATGGCAATGCTAATGAAGTCCGTTCTTCTATAGACTTTCATTTGTCAGAGAGTCTTAAGGGGTGATTAAGACTGAGCCGTTCCATTGTTCCCCACAGGCAGTATGATGAGGAGTCGGGGTGTTTAGTAGATCGGGGATCAGATAACAGAGTGAGAATCATACAAATGGCTACAATGCATTGGCCAAACATCCCAGATATATTTATTGAAATAGTTTGTTTTTCAGGGTTTTTTACAAAAAGATACATCTTGAATTCGACTCCCCAGAAAATAATCTTTTTCAAATATTCTGCAATTGTTACCAACCAAGCTCCTTTCTGCTCTTCGGAATAAATACTCGCCGCTCCCGCTATGAATATTCTGGATGACAGCAGAACGCATTGAAATCAGCAATTTACTATTATTTACCCGAAAATACATTTTCTTCATAACACAGAACTGGTTTCGTTCGGCTTTTACTTTTCCTTGAGATCCCTGCTGGTAGCCAAGTCCCCGTCCCGAAAATTACATCCATCGTTCCACAAACACAGCGCGTCTTACGCAATACAATAAAAAAAAAAATGGGGCGAAAAATCAGAGAACTGGGACAATTCCAATTGTGAAAATCATTTATTTACAACTATAAACCAGAAACATAGCAAATACAGTTTACAAAAAGTACATGAATGAACTGTACAGAAAACGGGGCGCGTGGGGGTCGTATTGTGCTACATGTCTGTTAAAGAGATCCCGTCGCCCAGATCAAAACCCATTAATCAGTAGAACATAAAAATCTTTAAAAATCTTTTTTCTTAAAAAAAACAAACTATTTTTTTAAACATATTTCTAGCAACACTTTTTCACCTTTTAGCATTTTTTTTTTTTTACATTTTTATACCATGAACTTTTTTTCCCCTGTTTGTCAATAAGTTAAAAAGGTTTTCATGTTTTATACATGTAATTTTTTTCTGTTCGTCAATGTGTTAAAAAAAAATCATTTTTATACATGTAAGTTTTTTTTTCTTTGTCAATAGATTAAAAAAAACCATATTTTCAATACATGTCATTTTTTTTTGTTTGTCAATACATAAAAAAAACAAATCATATTTTTTTGATACATGTATGTTTTTTTCCCGTTTTGGCAAAATAAAAAAGAAATTCAATTAACAAAATGTCTGTTTTTTTTGTTTTTTTTTTTTAAAAATAATCAAATACATTTTTTGCACCTATTTTTTTTTTAAATAGCTGTAACATTTCCCAGCATGCACCTGACCCCATGCTCCTAGCTGTTCATATTTTTTTTATAAATACTTCTGGATGGGAGGATTAAAATGTTTTTTTTTTATATAAAATTTATGAAAATTGCCGCGTTTTCACGCTCTGCTGATTAATGGGCAGAAAGACTTCGCCTTTAACGTTCACTGTACAATCTTTTGTGCTGATATGAAAAGACCCGACGAACGTTTATCGACGTAAACAATTGTTTAGTAAACGTTGTTATTAAGTCTCGTAGGCTTTTGCCTCTTTTTTCATGTTAATTTAGTTTTTAAACAAAAAAAACAAAGAGCAGATTTTTATGATAAATGCCAGCAGCGTTAGAACAAAAAGCCATGATCTAAAACTAGAGGGTCGGGGGGCTAGATGGAATATAAGGAAGTTTCACTTTACTGAGAGGGTGGTAGATAAGTGGAACAGCCTCCCAGCAGAGGTGGTAGAGGGTAATACAGCGACGGGGTTTAAGCATGCATGGGATAGACAGACGGCTCCTGAATCTAAGACGAGACTATACATTGTTTGGCGGTTACCGTAAAGAATCACACATTATCTATGAGTTATTTCAATTGAATTGCTAGAATCCAACACCCGGGAGAGAAGGTTTTGTAACCACATGAAGCGCGATTAAATAATGATAGATTCGTCTCATACATTTGCCTTGCGTCACTTAGCGTTTCCTGCACAAAGGTCGATAAAAACGATTTGTATTCCCCCCCAAAAAATCCCTACAAGCTTCCCCCCAGCAGTTTATAACGAACAATAATTCCCATGATCCTCGTTCAATAAATGATGAACTACAATCCATTATAACTCCTATTCCCAGTAGTAGCCATAGCGCCATTGGTCAACTACAATTCCCATAATCCCCCATTATTCCCACAACGCTGCCAATGAACTCCAATTCCCCAAATCCGCCCCCAGCCTGGGACTCGAAGGATGATGGGAGTTATAGTTGAGGCGCAGAGAGCCACCATGTGCTTCGCCGTTGGCCCAATCGTTTCCGATCTTTGGATTTGATTACAACGGGCGATTTATTGACATTTTCAGTAATAATCGGGGGAATTAGAGATAATTAGATATCTGACTCTCCTCAAAGAGCTCGATTCAGGAAAAATTATGTATATTTTTTTCAGACAAATCATATTTTTTTTTTTCTGGAAAAGGAAATTAAAATCTCATCAAGGTGACGTTTAATTTATGGTAATTTATACCAATAATAACCTCATTTGCAAGAATACTTGATCATCTTTTTGATGGCTGACAATTATAACACTGAATAGACGTTCTCTCTCTGCCCCCCCCCCCGGCCACAACCCCCCACAAGCTCGCAAAATATTCTTCCTAACCGCAAAAAAAAAAGAAAAAAATTATATAGAAGGAATATAATATATAATTTGGGGCTTATTCACTAAACAGTGAGCTGTATATAAGGGCTGTATTTATCATGATGGGGAGTCTCTACTACAACGAGATTAAGTTTTAAAAATTAGTCGGTGAGCAAATATAATGGCATTTTAGATTCATAAAAGTATCTGGGCATGCGCAAGCACAGGAAGCCGTCATTATCTCCTGTTATGTCACCGGAATGCATGAAATATAATGTAGGATTACAACGAACTGTTCTGGAAAATGTATTCTTGCTTATCCAGTCCCTCCGTATCAATCCATCGAATAATTACATTGCAATACATTCTGCATCCGTATCTATATTTATCTGTATCTATATGTATCTATCATCCGTATCTATCTGTATCCATCTCTATCTATCTAGATGTAACATAGGGAAGTTTTACTTTACTGAGCGAGTGGTAGATAAGTGGAACAGCCTCCCAGCAGAAGTGGTAGATGGTAATACAGTGAGGGAATTAACATGCATGGGATAGGCATTTGGCTCCTGGGAGATACTTGGAGGAAATCAGGTAATGAGGATACATTTTTGGAATCAACAAACACAAATTTTTAAAAAAAGGAAATTAATAAACAAGATGAACGTTATGGGAGATGCTGACTTTTTGGTCATATTGGGCACCCGGAAAACAGAAACACTCAATACGCACGGCCGATATTTATATTATTTACTGCTTGGACTGAGACTTCGAGCCGCTGGAAGGCAGAGAGCAGACGCCGCGCTCCAATCTCAAATCCTGCGCATTCTGACAAATAATTAATTGCAGTTCATTCGTCCCGTGATATAAATTTGAGCCGATGAAGGCAGAAATTCCAATGGACCCAACACCCTTTCCTTTCCAGAAATCAATATAATCCTATAATACTTTACTGATTTATATGCTGCTCTTTAGTGGAACAGCCTCTCAGCAGAAGTGGTAGAGGCTAATGCTTCACTCCCATCACTCCTGTGTTCCAATGGCCCTTTATCACTCCATCACTCCTGGGTTCCAATGGCCCTTTATCACTCCCATCACTCCTGTGTTCCAATGGCCCTTTATCACTCCCATCACTCCTTGTGTTCCAATGGCCCTTTATCACTCCCATCACTCCTCCGCCCTTTATCACTCCATCATCCATGGCCCTTTATCACTCCCATCACTCCTGGGTTCCAATGGCCCTTTATCACTCCCATCACTCCTGTTTCCAATGGCCCCTTTATCACTCCCATCACTCCTGTGTCCAATGGCCCTTTATCACTCCCATCACTCCTGTGTTCCAATGGCCCTTTATCACTCCCATCACTCCTGGGTTCCAATGGCACGTTATGTTCAGTGATCTAAGTTTAAGTTTAAAAGGATAATTGAGGTTAGTAATTATATTACAGCCCAAAATCTCCTTGTTTTCCATGAAAACAGCTCAGTGACCCCAAACCGTTTGAGTGGCGGGGTATCCCTTTGCAACCGGCTCTGCAGCGAACGGCGCGCAGGCATGAAGTGAGCATCGGCAGGAAGGTGAAGATCTCTTTCTTAATCTCTTAATGGAACGTTGGTGTAAATCTTACCTCTAGTATAAGAAGGGTTTGCTGAATCATTCATCCGCCTATTCTGCCTGCTCCCCAATCCTTGCATAAAATGTTATACCCTCCTTCCTGGAAAACTTTCCATGACGATTAAACGCCCAGTCAACTACCCCTAGAGAAGGTGGTAGATAAGTGGAACAGCCTCCCAGCAGATGTGGTAGAGGGTAATACAGTGAGGGGATTAAACATGCATGGGACAGACATACGGCTCCTGAATCTAAGACGAGACCAGGAGGTCTTTACATCAAGAATGAGCCGTATGGGTCTGATCTGCTGGCAAATATCATGATTCTCGAAAAAAATTCCAAACAACCACTTCATGCGCCAAATAAGATAAAAATCATTCGCAAGAAAACTTTTACCAAAAAAAAAATATCTAAAAAGAGACAGTTTTAGGGAGATTTCTGTGCAGCCAGAAGTGTTTAAGGTGAAATCTGTGCTGTTACTCAAACTGTTTTGGTTTTTTTTTGACCTCGGATGCTGTTTAAGGCAACTTCAGCTGTGCTGCGACCAAGTGCGATAGAAAAGGATAAAGCGTTCCGATTGGGCGCGGCCCCGGGATGCGTTTGCACCACTTTCTTGCACCCTTTTGCTGTCATATGCATCAGTGAATAAAAGAATAAAGTGCATCGGCGTTAAAAGGAGCGCGGTGCGGCGCGGGGATTCGGTTCAATATCTGCCCTTCGGAAAAAAAAATTCAATGTTTACCAAAAATTGTATAGAAAAAAAAAAAAGGTGTTTTTGCGCTACGGAGCGGAGCCGCTGAGGAAAGGGACGTTCCAGCCGCTCCTGAGCAGCGCGATGTAAACAGCAAAGCCTCCGGCGGCGCAGAAGACCACGGCCAGCGCCGCTTTGAGGAAGGAAGTCCTGCTCCTGACGAAGGCGCCGGGCGCCATGACGCTAAGCAGAGCCGTGCTCACCGTCAGGGTGTAGAGTATGGAGATGCAGGTGTTCAGAGCCACGATCTTCCCAAACTTGGCGAAAGGGGCGATTATGCAGAAGAAGAGCGGGACGGTGGCGATGATGGTGGTTATGGCGCTGGACACGATGGCCACTCCGACGTGGCGGACGGCCTCTGATGCCCTCCACTGCCGGCAGGCGACCGGATCCTGGAACGGCAAAAAAAAAAAGCTGTATTTGTTATTCAAACATAGAACCTGCCGGCAGATCGGCCCCATCCGGCCCCCCGTTTCTCCCGCTGTAAAGACTCAAACCTTAATCAGTCGTTGGTCTCGTCTTAGATTCAGGAGCCGTATGTCTATCCCATGCGTGTTTAATACCCCCACTGTATTACCCTCTACCACCTCTGCTGGGAGGCTGTTCCACTTATCTACCACCCTTCATTAAAGGAAAACGTTCTTCCAGCTAAGCCTCTGAGCCTCTACTTTTAGATTATGGCCTCTGGTTGTTAGATTTCTCCTCCGCTTGAAATAAACCTCCCTTGGTTAAATCCCTTTCTGTATTTAAATATGTCTAATATATCTCCTCTCTCCGTCTCTTCAAGTTGATATTTCTTTGCTCACGTCTTTGAGGTGCGGAGGGAGACTTTCGCCCGCCAGGAGATATCCTTCCACCAAGTGAACGCAGTAATCCACCGATGATCCCACCAGGATAGACAGGGATATGGCTTCCACGGCACCCATTTCCCATCCCAGCCAGTACATGATGGTGACCACCAAGCAGACCACCCCTGGCAGCAAAAAAAGAAATAAAATCCATAATTAATTCTGATTCTGAGTGCTTATTATGATGATTTATTGATTTATATAGCGCCATCATATTCAAATATCAATGTGGATTTCAAGAAACAGAAGGAGAAAAAGGGTCTTGCTCAAAGAGCTTACAATCTAAAAAAATATTTATTACAAAGCTTAAGTGAAATGCCTTCACATAATACATTAATTACTTACCACTGACTTGAAATTATTGCACCCTAGGTCATACTATATAGTTGCCCTTGCACATTAGATCCACGGAGGGGGGGGGGTATAAATCACTGTGGAGTAAACATTATTTTTGCTCTTCTTACCTAGTATAGTAAGCAGGACGGGCAGCAGGAGAAGAATATGAGTGGTGAAGATGGCTACAGCGGCCACGCAGATAACCAGAGACAGAATAAGTCCGTACAAAGCGCTCTGCACCCCTGAAAGACAATGAATGAATAAATAATCCATGCAGAGGCCGCCATGATGGCTTCCCCCAGATGATCAATGGGGATGAGATCCAACACGGACGTATCAGAGGAACACACGCAGACACCACACATGTATTTACAGGGACATACCAAGCACACGTTACCTTCTTGTCACTCTTACCCCTGTCCCATTCACACCTTAATCAAACTCTATCAACTCCTTCCCAGCCATCTTGATTTGCTCCAGGCGGCCATGTTGCTGCAGGCGATACGCGCAGCAGCGATGGTGAAGCAAATCGCGTCCGAGCTCCTCTTACCTATGATTTCCATGAATATTTGCTTCCAGTGCTCGCAGGTCTGAAATCCACGCTTCAAAGCAGAATCCGCAGGGAGAAGCAGCAGCTGCTGTTGTAGAAATGACTCCCATTTTAAGTAGTCTTTGTATGTCTGGAAGGAAGATTTGCCCTTGTAGGTCGTCTGCGTAGAAAGATACATAATTCATTATGCGGGAAGCCGTGAAAATTTACAGTCTAGTGCTCGGCGGACTGTTTACAAATGCATATTCTAACCTAAGTATAGGATTCAGACTTAAAAGGGAAATTTTAACAAGTTTGGAATACGACATCTTTAAGCTAAAGGGATCTATTCGGTAATTGGCGAGTGCATGCGAGTTGCAAAAGAAAAAGCGAGTAAGCAACACTGGCAAACTCACATGGAACTAAAGCCACCCACAAAAAAATCACCACCCTAAGAATTATTATAATATTACCTGTACGTGCGGTGGAGGAAGAAGTTATGTCATCATTGCCCCCCCCTTGGTAAATATGGGGTCCTGGGACTCCTTTTTGCATTTTTTATTATTACATTTTTTATATATATTCTTATGTAGGGGAGTGATGATTTTGCGTGTTACAGATGAGGTCGTGCAAGTTGTGTCCCCTCACATGCCTTCACCTGCAACTTGCAAAATGTAAAATCTCACACCTTTAAAAATACTTGTTTTCTGTACATCTAGTCAGTTTAGTTAAGAGTCGAGTTCTTAGTGGATAAACCAAAAATAGTTTCTTGAATCCTGGGGAAGGAGGTGATTTCATGTTTTTGAGAGAAAAAAAGTAGCATTAGAATCTTTGCTCGCTGAATAAACCCTTTTCTGGGTTAAAATAGTTCCAGGAGAAGAGGCTCGGAAAGTATTTAATTTTTCCCCTTCCTTCTAAGACTCGGAAAGTAAATCAGATTAGCCCAGATAAGATAAGATTATTTTGGCATGCGTTTCCGCACTGGCTATACCGATACAGACAGACAAAAACCCTCTTGAGAAAAATCCATTTATTTGTTCTAGTTTTGAGGCTTTCAAAAATCTATATTTTTAGTAATCCCAACAAAGCTACAGCAAACGGAACGAGCTACAAACGCTCCGCTTCCTACACCTGCTGATCCACTCTGTTACAATAAAGGCGACACAAAAGATAAAGCAATCCTGATGTGAACGTAATGTACAAGGAATTAAAATATACTTAAGAAAGGCAAAACCCCAAAAACAGTGAATGCAAAGCATGGTTATAAAACTTAAAGCGAAACAATCGCAGCTTTTAGCATATTTAACCATTTTTTTATTTAAACCACTTAAAGCATTGATAATTTCAGCTCAGAGAATCTAAAATATGTGGCAAAATGCATTATTTAATCAATTCCCGGTCCTGACGTTCTCACCATGCTCTTCCCCTCCTTTACAAAGGCTGCCTGAACCAATCAGAAACAATCAGCAACTTAATAATGAAAGAAGATAAGGTCATAGGGAGGAATACTCATGCTGCAGCAGGAAACAAAGATGGCGGCCCCCATGGTGTAGACATGATGGAGTTATGATACATATTGTGCATATTGCTTAATGGAACCCATAAATGACCAACACAATGTAATATTTGGGTAAAGGCTGATCTGTAGTGGTAGAAATATTGAAGGAAAATTACAAAATTGAAATAAATTAAATAAAAAAAAGCTGTTACCGATTCAAAAGCCATGGAGATCCACTGGACCTTCCCCTCCTTCACTCCGACGGCCCCGTGGGACAGCTGACCCGGGAGCAGATTGGGCTCCGGGATGTTCGTGCACTCGGGATGTAACATCTGAAGAAAGGAGGATATACTATAACCTGCGGAAACAGATCGTTAGCGGAAACAGACAAATAAAACATTTCAGGAAAATACGGTGTGTGAAATCGCACCATTCTGTCTCCAGCAAAACCCTTCGCGAGAACAGAAATTCTGCCTCCTGCTTGCAAGTGTGAGCTTTGTTTTTGGCCAAAAGGGAGGACAAATGGTAACAAAGATTTATTTCAAAAAGTAATAATAAAAAATGTATATTTTCCAGTATTTTTGGGCTCCAATAGGCAGGGCAAGGCTGAGGATTTAAATCAACCCTGGCATTTGAAATCCAACGGCCAATACAAGAAATCTATAAAAAGATGTAATAAGCCAAAATTTTACACGATTATGGTTTGTGCATTCGGGGAGGTTCCTAATGTTGCATTTGGTTCCAATGGCATTTAACTCAGTGGAACAGCACCTATAATGCGGTAGAACCAACTATATCTCACCAGGTGGCATTAACACTGCCCATGCACCCAACTGCCATACCCAGCAAAGCCAACGGGCTCCCAGTATGCCTCGTTCACACGCATGCTTACCTGATGGGAGGCACTGGGCGCCCCCGGCTTTCACCAGCTCTCGGTTATTCCCGATCACTTTACACAGCCGGCACAGGTTGCCAATCTCTTTAAAGAGATCGAATTTGTCGTCGTAGATGACCCTGCCCTTTCAGAAAGAGACAAGATACAGTGTAGCAGAAAGGCGTCAGACAACTCAGAGGCAACGACTGCCGTCTAACATTCACCCGCACCGGTCAGGTTTAAGTGCCACCTACCAGCTCCCCGAGGACGTGATTGTCCGGACCCCTCGTCCGGTTTATCCCTTGTATTCCGAAAACAACAAACACCATGGCGCCGGTGTCCACGAGAGGACGGACGGCTGGCTTCCCACAGGCCGAGTTTAAACAAGGGTTAAAGCCTAACGTCGGGGACGGCTTCTTCTGGGTCCCTGGGAAACCCGAAACACAAGCGTTAGTGGGTTGGGAAGAAAGACAAAACCACAATGGATACATTATTGATACACAACACAAAGCTCCAGTGATACATTATTGATACACAACGCACTGCTCGATTGATAGATTATTGATAAGGGACACCCTGCTCGATTGATAGGGACACCGGGCTTCGGTATTGATTAATTATGTAATATAGACACCCTGCTCGATTGAATAGATTATGATAAGGACACCGGGCGATCCGATTGAAGATTACTTGATAAGGACACCGGCTCGATTGATAAATTATTGATAAGGACATCCCTTGCTTCGATGATAATTATTGATAAGGACACCGGCTCGAGTCGATAGATTAGTGATAAGGGACACCCTGCTCAGATTGATAGATTATTGAGAAGGGACACCGAGCTCGATTGAGATTATGATAAGGACACCCTGCTCGATTATAGATTATTGATAAGGGAACCACCGGGCTACGATTGAAACTATTATAAGGGACACCCTGCTCGATGATAGATTATTGATAAGGGACACCGGCTCGATTGATATATTATATAAAGACACCTGCTCTATTATAGATTATGATAAGGACACCGCGCTCGATTGATAAGATTATTGATAAGGGACCACGGGCTCATGATAGATTATTGATAAGGGACACACTTCCTGAATGATACAATATTGATACATGAAACATTGCTAGATTGACACATTATTGATTCACACTTCCGGATTGATACATTTATTTAAATATAACACTCTTCTCGGCAAAAATACTATAGAAAAGCCAATTACCAAGATCCCTCTCCCTAATGGTAGTCGATGTAAGGGTTGGGTTGGGAAAGAAGTGAGAAGAGAAGGAAAAAGAGAGCGACGTGAAAAACACATTCTTTAAATATTTCATCAGAAGTTATTTTTCAGTTACCTTTTTCAACGGGGACATAGAAAACCCCTTTATTTGGCCCATCAGGTCCAGAACCAGGGAGGCAGCCGGACAGCGACGCACAAACTCTCCCGTGTGAGAGATTTTTATGCAATAAAGCAAAATACAGCTTCCTGGGGGGGCAAAGAAGGAAATTAGCTACTAGAACTACCGCTAAGTATAACAGCAACATAGTGCAGAATTTCTGACACTTTGTTCGGTTAATTCGTGTGTCGGCGGCTCAGGTGGAGCGCGCCCCTCAGGTGGGAAGCCCTGTCTCCTATAGGCTGATCTGCTGTCAATCATCTTGCCAACAGGGCCGGCCCTACAATAGGGCAGACTGGGGCAATTGCCCCAGGCGGCACTTTGGAAGGGGCGGCACTTTGCCGCCCCGAGCGGTTTTTTTTTTTGAAACGGAAGAGAGAGAGAGGGGCGCCGAGTGGTTTTCGCTTACCCGCTCGG
>VKOC01007701.1:0-13886 GCA_009364415.1 Spea multiplicata | reverse complement strand
AAAAAAGCACCAAACTTTTAGGGTGCGGCCTATATACGGGGGCGGCCTATATCCGAGCCAATACGGTATTTTTGATTCAGATTTTTCTTCTGTTCACTTTGGCCCTTGGTTTTGTCTTATATTTAGGATAGCCATATGTCTACCCCATGCATATTTATATTTCCTTACTGTATTAACCTCAGCCACGGCCACTGGAACACCATTCAACTTACCTACCACCATCTCAGTAAAGTAAAACTTCCTTACATTACATCTAAGCCTCTGATCTCTAATTTTGGGCGATGACTTAGTGTCCTAACAGTTCACCTTCTTTGAAATATACTTGCTTCCTATACTATTTGCATTTGTTTTACTGTGTTTATTCCTATCTTATATTCCTGTCCCTCTCCCCTACTCCAAGCTAAATATATTGAGATACCTTTCCCGATAATTTGTATCCAGAAAACTCTATTTTAATTATTATGTCCAATCTCTTTGTACACAATACTCTAGGCGAGGTCTGTAAAGATCTGCTACTAATGCCTCCGGCTATACAACACCCTGCATGCTTTTCGGATTGCCTGCTGACATCAGAAATAATTAACTAGTCATATGCCCCAACATAAGGGACATATGCAAGCCTCATTAACTCTTACAGTACCATCTCTTTGATGACTTCTAGCTCTCTGTGCTGGAAGAAGTGGAAAAAACAGCATATTAAAGCAATGACTCAATTATTAATATAATATTTGTATTCTAGCTATCTATTTAAGACCAAATTAGAGGATCCGATATCTCCTACACAAATCCAGAAAGCTTGGTTCTTGTTGAAATGTTTTCACATTTTCTTCCCTTTTCTTTAAAATCTATTTTGCAACATTTAAGCTCTGTAGATTCAGTCTAATTAACGACGTCTATCATAGAGCAAACAAGTAAAAAAAAAATCATAAAGATTAGAACTGGTTACAACGAAAACACCAATAAGAATTTTATAGCCAGGGAGAACTTTATTCCGAGAACCAGGAAACTGCCCCTATACAAAATGAAATGTCATCCTAGACAGCTTATGTTTAAAGTTTAACAGATTTCCAAATATAAAACATCCATGATAAACATATATATTCATTAAAAAAATGAGAAGAATGCTTGCTTCATTATAGCTTTAGGTAGATATTATTTTTGGCATCCTTTTATTGTCAGTTCAGCTTCATAATCTAAATGCAGAATATTTTTTTTCCTTATGTCAAATTCACAATAATTTGGCTAATCAGAAGAAGCAAATTAAATTATTTATACCGCACAAATCCTTGCTTTTTTTGTTCAATTCGTTATCTGACAGGTTCACTCGGCTTGATAACATTTCAGAATTACAGATAAATTACATTTTCTGTAAATTAACAAGAAAATACCCACAGACAGGGCTGCGCAAAAATATAGGAAGCATTATTTTGCAGGTTGTACCTAGAACGGAGAAGCGGCAATAACATTCTGAAGTCCGCTTGACTCTACCAATGCCTAAATAAACATACTCTGTGTGTCTCTTCTTCACTAGGTCTGTTCCAATCCGACGTCTTTAAGCGCAGTAAATGGCTTTAGTATTTCTCTGCAGATGCTGGAAAATAATCTCAGTCATCAAAATCCGGTATGTCATCGTACGAATATCCTCTGTACCCCTTGGAGGCATAGTACGCAATGCGAAGATGGTAAAAACCAGGCAGGAAGACCAGTATCCCGATAATCAGAATTGGAATCGCTCTCTCGTTCCCCTGAAGCAATAGAAAATAAACAATACTATGTACATCATCAAACGTGAATCAGTCACTATCCCAGACCCATCAAACGTGAATCAGTCACTATCCCAGACCCATCAAACGTGAATAAGTCACTATCCCAGACCCATCAAACGTGAACCAGTCACTTTCCCCCGCGAACCCATCAAACAGTGAACCAGTCCACCTCCCCCGGAAACCCATCAAATCTAACCAGTCACGTATTCCCAAGACCCATCAAACGTGATCAGTCACCATCCCAGACCCATTCAAACTGGAACGTCACTATCCAGACCCACAAAACGTGAATCAGTCACCATCCCAGAACCCATCAAACGTGAAACCAGTCACTCTCCCCGGAACCCATCAAATGTGAACAACAGTCACTCTCCCCGGAACCCATTCAAAACTGTGAAACCAGTCACTCTCCCCCCGGAACCCATCAAACGTGAAACCAGTCACTCTCCCCGGAACCCATCAAACGTGAACCAGTCACTCCCCCGGAACCCATCAAAACGTGAACCAGTCACTCCCCCTGCGAACCCATTCAAACAGAACCAGTCACTATCCAGACCCATTTAAACGTGAACCGAGTCACTATCCCAGACCCATTAAACTGTGAGCCAGTCAACTATCCCAACCATCAAACGTGAACCAGTCACTATACTAGTGATAAAAACAATTAACAATGCAAACTGTATATGCAGAAGGAAGTCAGTGTACATTACACAAGTATTACGGCATATAAAGTAATCTCAATAACTGCCTTAAAGATTCCCAAGGAAAATCTGCTTTTAGAGGAGGTAAAATGTAACGTGTAGAGCAAGATTTACGTTATTTTTCTTGCAAAAGTCCATAATTCGAAGTATGCATCATTATATATCATAATAATATAATAAAAACAAAAAAAAAGTACCCCGGGGCGACAAAAGTGGCAAAAGTCTATATGTTCATAATGCGTGTATATTTTTATTTGTTTTATTTAGCGCTTTACAGTTTACAGTTAAACATTAGTGAGGTACAATAAGCGCTGACCCATCAAACATAACAGTCTACAGAACCGATTGGGGTACAATAGGTATGAAAAATCGGTTCCTGACCCACAGAGCTTACTGCCCAAGTAATACTGTAAGTGAGACTTGGAAAAACGGAAAACTGAATGGATGCCCCAAACCACGTTGGTGAAGATGGATGATCTTACCCCTTTGCTAATATATCCAGCCAGGAGGAGAGCCCCAATCACGATAAGAAGCGTTCCGATCATAAACAGGACAGTCGCTAGAGCGATGGCTTTGTATGGGATTTTTGGAGGACTTCTCTTAAACTGCACGAAAAAACAAGTAATAAAACCGGGTTAATTGGACAGTAAAAAATAAAATAAATATTGTAATATATATTATATATAGATTACAAAACAGCTGTTTGCCAATGATATTTACAGCTTTACTAATACCAAGAATTTTAATAAAATAGAAGTTCCATCTGAAATCACATAATATGAACATTACACAAAATATCAATCCTTTTAATTTTATCATCGGAAACAAAACTGAGCTTTGACATGTTGTTAAATTGCTTTTGAGAATCTGCGACTTGTTGCCATTACCAGATTTACAGTCGTGTCAAAAGAATAAAACACTGAAACAAAGAAATTTACGGCACATTAAAAAACAACATTGTATTTCGTCTTTAGTCCCGTGTATGTACGGAATGAACTAATGCATTTCCGATGCATGCTTAAATTCTTGTACTGTATTAGCATCTACCACATCTGCAGGGAGGCTGTTCCACTCATCCTCCACCGCTCCAGTAAAGTAAATCTTCCTTACATATCTCAGCCTCTGGTTCTCTAGGTTTAGATTATGACCTCATGTGCTAACATTTCTCTCTCTTTTCAAATATATTTCCCTTCTTACCTCCAAGCTAAAGGTACAACTGACACATGACATCAAAGATGTATTTATATTAACCCCCAATGTTCCTGTGTGAAAACACATAACTTTTAGCAGCAATGATCAGCTTTTTCATTGTCAGATGAATTCGCCCCCCTGCTCCACAGAACTGCCTTAAAAGCAACATCTTTTAGGGCACAAATTGCAGGTTCTACCAAAAATTCTCAATGGGGTTTAGGCCAATCTTGTTCTTCAACCATTCCAATGTAGACTTGCTTGTCCGTTTTATGCTGTGTGACCCAGATGTGTCCGTATGAAATAGTTAATGAAGACCGCAGTAATTTCTTTCATCTCTAGAGGGCAACGGAGGCAAACCGCAGAAGAGCATTTGTCGTCTTCTTGGCGAGCTGTGGTTTCCACCTTGCTGCTCCGTCATAAATCTCACGTTCGCTCCATGTCTTTCTAGTGGAGGAGGAATATAATCTTTGCTAAGGCAAGATAGATCTGGTAGTAGTTTCAGGGTCCTTTGTGACTCTTCCTGAATGCTTTTACCAAGGGTCTTTGAGGGATTTTGGCAGGAAGACCATTGATGGGAAGATTAACTAGAGTCCCAACCCAAACGAGCTTCCCAGAAATGGTTGTGTAACCCTATGACATGCATCAGACGGTTTGAGACAAAATAAGGTTTGAGGTTTTTACAGAAGAACGACAGGCCGGAACAAATCGGGTGAATGGAAATCTGCGGTGGAACTCTGTGTCTACATTGGGAAGAGCTTGCCTAACCTAGGACTGATCGGTTACATCTGACCCTAACGCGTATAACTATAAACTGATACAACTCGGAGTTATTTGAACAAAAAATACGCAACAATGCAGAAAATCGTGCAAAGGAGCAAATACTTTCCTTTACAACTTGAGTGAGTCAGATGTTTGTATCGTGTACCGCGGACATCTAACAAGACTGAAACTGCAGACAGAAGCTGTTTGTCGGGTGGGACTCCCTGGTTCATGATGTTCCAAACCTGTGCTATGTTTATAACTATGTACAAAGGCACATAGGCCAATGAAGGAACCCCGTGAGTAAACACTGAAAAATGTAACATTCTTACAGTTCTATTGAAACTTTGCATTTCGTGGAATTAAGGACAGGACTGTTTTAGACGTGCCCATATCAGCATAATTGGATTTTATTTTTTCTGGTTAAGCGAGTCTGAAACACCAAAAGCAGAACTTTTTTCTGCGGTGTCATGTTGATTGTCAGCAGGGTACCTAGCAACATGCGCTAAGTAGATTTTTGTTTATTGAAGCAGATTAGCAGGAAAACATACAAAGTTTTGCATGGGTGTCCCTTAGTTCCAGTTTCCCCGGTGATATTTACTTACACTAAATCCGGTGTTTGACAAAGCTAGCCGGCCGTCAGACACTAAAGGGTGGCATTGGCCCATGCCGACGTCAGAAACGCTGTACATGACGCCAGAGTATTGATGCAGATAACACTTCTCTGTTTGGAAGTCTGATGGGCGAGTCCGGGTTTGGCAGATGCCAGGAGAACGTTACCTGCCTGACTGAGTTGTGCCATGGGGCTGTTTTGCAGTGAAGTGAAACGTTCATGCTTCAGCATACCAAAACGGACATTGCTTTGCTTCCAACTTTGTGGGAACAGTTTGGGGAAGGCCATTTTCTATCCCAGCATGACTGTGCCCCAACGCACAAAACAAGGTCAATAAAAATATGGCTGGATGAGTTTGGTGTGAAAGGACTTGAGTGCTCCTCACAGAGCCCTGACCTTAACCCCATCAAACACATTTGGGATTGTGAGCCAGGCCTTCTCGTCCAACATCAGTGCCTGACTTCACAAATACTCTAATGAATGGGCAAAAATTCCCACAGAAACCCTGCAAAGGAGCGGCCAACTACATATTAATGTCTATGTATTTAGAATGCGATGTCATCAAAGTCCCTGTTGGTGTAATGTTTAGGTGTCCCAATACTTTTGTCCATATAGTGTGTGTCTGTGTGTGTATATTGCCATCTAGTGGCACTGGATGTATACTGCTTGCTGTGCATCTTTTCTCTCACTAATGTTGTAGTAATAATCCCCAGTCTTCTTTGCAAAATAAGAGGATGTGCTGGGCCTTTATGTACTTTCCCCAACTGTAATGATCCACTTGATCTAATCATGAAATGCACAGTATGGCTCAAACTTTTTGATCTATGAAAAACAACCTTGATAACTCCAGGGCTTGATCCGTGGGATCTGCACTATGGAATCCGCTGGCACTATATAAATGCAATGTAATCCACCTATTCATGGAGTGAACAATATTCATTGTTACTGATTTGGAAATGCATTGTGTCGCTCAGTGGGATATCTTTGTGTTTGCTCCCCTATTCTGCACCATTTATTATTTATTTATAGAGTATTTTACATTGAGAATTCTCTTGTTTTCATGTATGTCCTGGGTTCACGAACATTGCATTGTTACAAGAAAACAGGTGACATATAATCAGCCATGATTACCGATGCATTCTGTATTGAGGTATGTTGGCAGAGATCGAGCCGCCCCTTTTTGTATTGTGGAATAGTAAATAAAGTTCTTGTACTGGATCTGAGGTTATAGGAAGAGAGAGCAGCTGCGGAGAGCATTCTAATCTGTTCAGTAGCGTACCTAAAGGGGGGCGAGGGGGGTGGTCCGCACCGGGTGCCACTCATCAGGGGGTGCCACGACGGCCACCTAACGCGGGCCTGCAGCTCACTGCTGTGGCGCCTGCAAACCGTGTAAGGAAACTCTTTCTCCACCCAGAGGGAGCAGGAACCTGGAACCTCACAAGTGAAACCTTGCCACACAATATTGAAGGTGCTGTTCCACCTACACGTTCAATGCTTTTGTAACTAAACGCACCAGTAGAAACATAATTCCTTTTACCGTTTGACCCCTTCCCAGAAATATTTAATTACATAGAAGCTTGTATTATTCATATTTGTGCCTGAAACTCTTGCCATGTGACCAAAAAGCAGGTGCTGCTAGGTTGTCGCCACGGAAACCTAAGAAGCTACTTTTCAGGTTCTGTGTACTTTTAACGTCATTAAAGCGGCAGAGAATATTATTACATGAAACACTTGCTTCAAGTCAATACTTGGTCTAAATGGAACGGCATGCTTGAACATGGGAGTTATCCATTCATGCCTTACCTGTAGGTCAATATAACCTTCATCTGTGTCAGAAAGCTTGGAGTACTTCACTTTGCTGTTTGGGATGGAAGCGGATACACTGCTCCGTGCCGGCATCATGGCAAGGAACGTCTGCTTACAGCGAGGTGAGAGATCTAGAACCTGGAATGAAAGTAGACTTTGCAGGTCAACGTAACGCTGAGTGAACGGTGGCAGCCAGGCTAATATACCACGCAACCTCAACGGAAGCGGGTTCCTAGAAACTTATGTTCTAGATCGGGTGCCTGTATTTATTATCTTCCTTCCATGTAATACACACGCAGATCAATGTGGCAAAACGTGGCAGGTTTTCCAGACTGAAAGATTTCCATTGTTGTGAATCTGAAATTCGTTATTCATCACAACTAGGGAGCCGGTTTACTTATTATACTCCAGGGCTTTAGATTTATTTGTATTTTCAGACAAAAAGTTCTAGTTTATGATTTATTTCCTCCTGCCTTGAAAAGTTTATTTGGGTTACCTCCGAAGGGAAGAAAAGTGATATAAATCAGGATAATTCAATCAATTTTAAATACAAATCTTACGGGTGGCACGCGGGTCCCAGCGGCAATGTGTGGCACGCAGCAAAGAACCCGGCTTTACAGACAATGTAAAGAAAGAGTTAATAATCACGTGCATGTGAAAAACATTTGGATCAGGGCGGCCAAAGCATTTCTCGGGGGTCATAAGTTTGACTTGCGGCGCATACTCATTTATTTAGTAACATACAGTATGATATAATTATAGCATCCGGGCCTAGTCTCCGTTTATTATGAACTACAGGATGCAGAGTTATTCCCACAGGTATAACGTATTATTATTCCTCTCGCTTTATATAAAGCCATCAGATTCCACAGCGCTGTACAAAGGGACAGGACATAAGAATTGGCATTTAAGATAACGGTGACAGACAGAAACCTATGTACAATATATATATATATATATATATATATATATATATATAGCGCTAGCCTTAGGGCTGTTCAGCTGCTGAGAAACCCTTAAGATGAACGAACACGGAGCGGGTGTGCGTCAATTTGTGTGTGTACACACGGATGTGTGTGCAGGTGTGTGTGAGTACATGCGGATGAGTGCATGTCTGTAGGCCCTGGACCTATAAGATCAGTGATATATCTAAAACACCCGGAAATGTTGTTAGATGACTATTCTCACTGCTTTGAGAGCCTATAGTCACCCCCTGGTCCCTTATCCAATGCCTTCCCACATACACGGAGCAGCAGTCTATACCTCAATAAAGGCCGAGTATCTATACTGTGCCTCTGACAGCTCGGGTACATCGGGGGTTTGTTAGGAGAAATTGTGTACATGTCTACTAAAAGTTTCATATTTTCCATAGCGCCGCCATGCTCTGCAGCAGAAACCATCGTGCTTTAGACCGGCGCGCAAACAAATCGCCGTACGGCACTGTAGTAAACGTATTTAAGTAACTGGTGACGCATTAAACATTCAGTACCTGCTGATCGCAGCCATGTCGATCCAAACACCCGAATATTCGCCGCAATTAGGAAGTGCTTCCCTTTCTGAACACAAACTTCCGGCTTGGGCACAGCGGCTCGCCCCTTTTTCAATTTTGTTGGCCAATTAGGTAGCTGATGTCAAACATTCTTAGAGCTATACAAAAGAGACACAACACTCGTACAAGAGGAGTCCCACTGATCACCGCGATGCGCTCTCTAGAGCTTAGAACGGCGACTTCGTGCGCATGTACTGGAGCTGTCAGGATGCGGGAGGCGATGGTGCGGCGCTGTACCCTACCCTATAACCTGACGGCTAAATGCAGAAAAATACCGCAACGCGTAATATAGCTGCAGTTATGGATTGACAGCTGATGGCAAACTGCTAGCAAATACAACCCCAAAAGCAGTTACTAAGACAGAATGAAGGAAATAGATGGGGGTTAATAACTAAACCCATAAACGCACCTAACATTACTCCCCGCTAGACTGCAAGCTCCCAAGACAAGCGCTACCAAATGTATCAGTTTGTCAGTTCTAGTCTTGTCATACTCCTCTGAATAGAAGTACTGTAAGAAGCGCTGTGTTTATTGTTGGCGCTATATAAATTATAGAATAAATGGCCTCTACTAGTTCATAAGTGAAACGTGTGGGGCCATGTGTGACAGAAACGAGCTAGAGGCGCTTGTACAAAACAGATCGTTTATGTAACCATAATGCAGCTGCAGACAATATTTTTTCACACCATGCGCTGCTCCGTACCACGTAAGATGCCGGTTACACCAACCCGCAGGCATCACGGAGATCGTTACTGCAACCGAGCTGAATCTCAAAAGGCCACTGCAGCACATTCTTTATAAAGGTATTGAGACAAAGGCATTTTAAATACAAGCTAATGAGCCAGTATGTGTATATACGTATAGATACAGAAATGTCACTAAAATTATTCCAAGGCAGCAATGAGACATGCATGTAGATTATTCCTATACACAAAGTCCCATTCCGCTTATAAATACACTAAATATACACTAACTGCACCGTATAACTGCTTGGCTCCTTGTTTTTTAGAAACAAACCAACAACACATTTTTACAAAGATTTATTGACTCCATAGGGCAGGTTTTACAAAGATTGTAAAGTATTTACATAAATATCTACAGACATGCCTAGAAAACAGCCAGCTAGCAGTGGTGCAGTTGCTGCCGGTAACATGATGCTGCTGTATCCAGGAGGCAGTCACCAAGAAGAGCTGTTGCGTTTTTGGGTAACATTCTCACATAAAAACAGATTAAGAAGCTTCCTCGTCCTCTATCTTGGGAGCCAGGTAGTATTTCACATGACCCATATCTGCGATTTTGTACTCCACAACTGTAAATGGGAAACAATAAAAACAATTTCATTAGCCCGTGCACTCCAGAACCTTACATTTCCATAGTGAATCCATGCTGTCCAAGGTACTTACCTAGCGGGATATCTGCTGACATACTGAGCGTTACTGTAGGGGACAGGGGAGTCGCTTTGGTGAAGAAATTCAGGTACCTCAAAGCAAATGTAAGCTGGACCGGCTCATTCATCTCTATGGTGACCTGACAGGGAAAACCAGAAACAAAGTATTCATTATTAATCATTATTATTGGGCTGCACACCTCCAACCACACAGGGATTAATTGGTGAAATGTATTACGTTAAAAGCTTACACTAATTCAGCAAACTACACTTCAAAGCAAATATATTTACACGTTAAAGGTGCAATAGACAATTTAATAAAGACTTGCCGGTTGCACGTTTCTGTATCAGAGCTGTCTGGCACTAGGCACACTACTCCAATACTTTCATTCATTCCTCCATACTTACAGCTTCCTCCTCTTTATCCACATTTGAGGTCTGCGACAGCTTAACATTTCCAGTCCCCAGCTCTCCGCTGGCAGAGAACTTGACTCCATCTTTAGCACAGGAGATGACGACAGCATCACCGATCTGACTGAGATCTCGGCAGATGCGGGCAAATTCCCCAGATGGCATCTTTATAACACAACTGTACTCTTGCTCCTGGAACAGCGAAAACAAGAGTCAGGATCTCGACACAGAAAGGTTACCGTTAGTAATGCGGTTGTTGTACACAGCAACCAGTTTCAATCGGACACCAAAGCAGTTTCATAACTAATGCTTAAAACTTTAGTCATTTAATGTTAAAAGCACATTTCTGAAACAGCTTTTAAAAACACCCAAAGGCTGCACTAATGTACTGAATTAAGTTCATGGTCTGCTGAATGACACTGATAATCCATTAGCACAATTATCAGCCATTAACAGATCTAAGACAGCAGGGAGACTTACAGGGATTCCCAGCTGCTCAACATCCAGATCCATTAGCTTCATCTCATAGTCAGAAACCTTTTCTTGATCTAAAATTTAGAGGAAAACAAAAAAAAAAATGAACAGATCTGCAAGCACAACTAAATCACCTGCCATGAACACGATACTAAAGCTCACTTACTTGGAGACTCAAAAACCATCGTGACTGTGTCTGCATTGTCTTCTGCCCTAAGGGTAATTATGTCTTCACTTGCAGCACACTTCAAGATTTTTGACATACTGTAAAGAAAGCACATTGTTGCAATTAAGCAAAAGATTTCGTATTACTGTTTACTTTAAGACAGAGGGCATCTACGCAAATATGCAATTTTAAATATTTATGTTCATCGGCTCTTAAGGAGTTAAACACGCTAAATAAAAAAAAAAACTTTCACAAAAACATCACTGCGCCAAATGATCTCTCCCATTCAAGCATCCGTTCCCGCCAAAATAGCTGTCTTTGTTGAAAATGGCGCTCAATTTACGTCACTAGCGCGCGCACAAAACCCGCGCGCGAAAGCTGTACGCAGACTAGTCCTGACAGATCCATGCGTGATTAACCCTTCACAGACGGGAAAAGCATGAGAACCGAAGTAGCTCACAGAAACTCGGAAACAAAGTAGTGCAACTACATGAAAGGCGGCCCGTTATACACACACAATATACAGCAGCTGCACGAGTACTAGGCACTATATGTGAAGGGCCTTATATCACCGGGCTATATTAACACTACCTGCTCCTTATGCATAGTCATCTATTACCGTGATTTGGGCCCAGTCGTTACACGCATAGCGGCGGGTACCGTTTCTAAGGCAATTCCAACAGATTGCAAGAAAACTTGCAAAAGTTGCCTTCTACAATGCAACCATTGGCAACCAGGTCTAAATCCCGTTCAGGTCTGAAGGAATCCCAACTTAGTTGTATCAGAAGGCTCACCTGCTCATCTTGACTCCGATGGACTGGTTGCGGTCGCAGCGGTAAGTGTCAAATCCGTCCGAGCGGAGTGTGAGCTGGACCAGGGAGACATGGGATGAGTCCATGCTCTGCAGGCTGATCCCGCTAGACGTGATGTCCCAGCAGGCCTCATCGATCAGATCTTTCAGTGCCTCCAGCACCTTCTTCAGGATCGATCCCTGCACCAGGCGAGCCTCGAACATGGCTGCGGGAAAATGTGACTGCGCAAGCTTTATAAACAACGGCTGTGTGCAAGGTGCGACAGACAAGCGTCTGTGAGTGAGATTCCCGCCACCCGCTCGTCTCCCTGTTCTCCGTGCGGAAAGCCTGCCTGCTCTTACGGCGCCAAATAAGCCCGGCAGCGCCGCCTCGCGCAGCTTTTATATGCGGTCCGTGGCGCGCTGGTGACGTCACGATTTTGAAAGGGATTGGCGCCAAATTAGTCTCCCGCCTCGTTCGCTCTCTGTGGAGAAGGAGGTCGTTTCTGTTATTGTTGTCCGCATGGAAATGTTGCTTTTGTTTATAGTCGAGTTTTTGTGCGGTTTTGGCGTCTCAGTCTAGTCAGTGGCAATCTGACAGACTCTCCCTCATACCAATTCCTTATGTAACATGCAGGATAAAAGCGGCCATTATTGTAAGGGTTTGATGGCCACTGAACTGAGGATCCTATTAGGCAGAAAGAATACAAAACTGCACAGCTGTGGTGGCATCATTTTCTTTTTCAAGGGGCAGTAATTATTACCATACCCGGGAACTCTCGAGGTGAAGGGGCAGATTTTCAGGGTCACTCAGTGTGGATCAGATGCCTTCCTATTGCAGTTGGGGTATGAGGTGATATTGTAGTACAATTAATATTTTTTTAAAATCGAGACTTCCCGGTTCCAGTGACCAACATATTCACGTAACCGGCGAGCGATACTATTGTTTTAAAAATTATTTATGAAACAGTCTTTTAAATGATTTGTTCTCTCCTTCGGACACCTGTCCCTACAGGTGATTCAAGTGTATTTCCTAATAATAAAGGTTTCCATGAGGACTGCTATTAGAGCCATTTGGTTAACACATTTGATGAATAACTACATAGGATCTCCGCATGGGCTATTAAAGGTAAATAATTCTTTACGGAAGTTCTACCCACTGTATACCTATGTAACCTCAGAGGGCTCTTCTTCAGGTGTTGTGTCACTTTGTTTATCCCAGTCATGCTGAATTTGGTTCTGTTTTACCACAAGGGGCACAGTTATTTATAATCTCCCTCTTTCTCTGTAGTTATGTATATATAATGTGTGTGTGTGTGTGTGTGTATATATATATATATATATATATAACAAGCAAACAGGGCCGTCTCAACATGCAGTTGCACCGTGTCCAGTCATTCCTGAGGGGTCCAAATAGAGCCAGCCCTTATATGGGTCTCAGTGGGTCCATGGGACCCATGATGCACTTTGAAAGGGCCAGTAATCAGGGGTTGGCAAGGTGTCCATCACCCTACCCAATATATATAATATATGTGGGTACGCTAAACCTTGAAAAAAAGAATGAACAGAGAAATGCTAAAATATGCTAAAAAAATGTCGAAAAGGCTCCATTCACTTAGGGGGTTAAACCCACGATCACAAAGGGGTTAAACAATAAAAATGAAGCGCCAGCAGATTCTCCAGATATATTACAGTGATTGTTAACTGTCTGTGCGTTACTTTCTCCATATTTGCTGAGCAGGTTGAGGATATGAAAAGGTAGCTCATGTTTAAAAGCATGCGAAACCAGGTCAATACATTCTTCTCTTAAAGTTTTCTTTGACTACGCTTCGGGATGTTTATTGATATGTTCAATATTCTGTTATATTTTAAAATATCCAAGACATAACATCATAACCTATACACATTATCCTGCTACATAACGTCTAATAACCGACAGTATATTTAACCCCTTGATGACAATTGCCGGACCGGCACATCTAAACGGGTGCAGAAAGCGATCTACTTTCGCTTTCTACACCCAAACGGCGTTGCTGTAATGCCTCGACCTCGAGGCATTCAGCAACGCCACGATCGACACAAAGGGGCCATCTCTGGCCCCTCCCCGGGGCGTCAACATCCGCCATACATGGCGGCGGACGCCCGTTTTAAAAGCGTTTAGGAGGTGATCAACGATCAGGAGGCATCCACCGACACCAAACACTTACCTCAGGATGCCGCTGCCAGTTACATAGTTATATAGGCTGAAAAAAGACATGCGTCCATCAAGTTCA
>VKOC01007698.1:0-17069 GCA_009364415.1 Spea multiplicata | reverse complement strand
GTGATTGCCGTTAGCAGTTATATATATATAACTGCTAACAGCAATCACACTCCTATCAAGCCAAGGCAGCCAGTACATGCTGGAACCTGGGGATGATGGGAGTGTGAGTACAGCCTCCCTATGTCATGCTACCACCCCCACCCCCCCTTACACATCCATGCTATCACACACACACTCATTCACAAACATTTAAATACTCATTCATTCCATTAATCACACATACTTCACACATTAATCACACATACTTACCCAAAAACCCTCCCCCACCCCCTTACCTGAACTGCAGATCTCTCACTCGAAGACTTCTGCAGGGGCCCGGCTGTGCGAGCAACTTCTCTGGCCCCGCCCCCAGAGGAGGGAGGGGGGAGGCAGAATTACAGCTTCCTGTTCTCCTGCTTCTAGCAGAAGAGACGCTGCGCGCGACCAAAGCCCGGTAAGCAGCCTGGCCCCAGCAGACATTTTTGAGGTCTGATTAGAAGACGACCCCGATTATAAGACGAGGGGTATTTTTCAGAGCATTTGCTCTGAAAAAAACCTCGTCTTATAATCGAGCAAATACGGTATGTGATTTATATTTCTTCTTCTTCTTGTTATTACTGGAGTGTGAGCTTGGTCCTTTTGACCTGTTTTTTTTCTGTGAAATTGTAATGTTATATATATTTTAAGTATTTTAAAATATAACTGATTGAGCTGACAGTCTTGTGAAAAACCTGAAATGTTAAAGTGACTCTCTGTCCAAAATCGCATGGTCCCAGGATAGTGTAACATTAAAACAGGTGTTCTTCCTTCACACTCATGGTGTTTAAATTAAAGGTTAACATATTGCTTAAAATCCTCATACTGGGGAAAAAAACACATGAATCAGTTTCATCAGATCTGATTCTGACAAACGATCATAAAAAGAAAAGAAGACCTATTAAAGTTGCTTAAAGATGTATGATAATCGTAAAGGAGTACCAAAATATGAAAACAACTCAGAAAAACACTGAATCCTAAAAGAGGACCACCATATCCACGAGTTTCTTGTTTACATTCTCCTATTCTATATTAAAGACCTCATTTAAAAGTTAATATAGACTATCTGTTATGGGATATTGTCTATATTGGCTTTCAGAAATTCCCCCAAAAAAGCAGTAGGCTCCCCATACCAATGGATTATATTAACTGTTCCAAAAAAGTGTTAGTAGAACCACAGTAGAGGCAAATCACTACACAATACAGTGAGGTCCCAATCATGATCACTTTAGCAAGCCGGCAACGCCCCAAAGGCTATTAAAGGCTATTAAAGTCAAGGAAATGAAAACTTCTTGAGTTGCTGCAGTTAGTTAGGGTAAGGAGTTGTATGGGTAGTATGGGAGCATTATTGTAGACACCTTAAATCATGTTATATCAGAAAAAGGTGCTTTCTTATATATATATATATATATATATATATATATATGTACACGAACACACAAATATATATATATATACACACATAAACATTTCTTTTTGTGAACAAAAGTTATTAGCTTCTTCTGAACAGCCTTGTAGGATTCTGGGAAAAGTTGAGGTTTCCTTAAACTGTATCAGTTCTCTATGCAACTATGTAATTTTGAGTCATTACTTAAATTTGGTATTGTCTCACTTTTCATTCTGCACATAAGCATATGTTTAGATTTTACCTATAGAACAGTGTATGTTTCTTTTTGTTTCCATCGCTCCCTTGGGGCCCATTTGCCATTATTTATTGTTTTCATCTGTCCAAGAATGTTCCACTCAGAAATGAGGGTTTGGCCACAGGAAGAATTATTTCTAACCACAAACTAATGTTAATCTGTTTGAAGTTTATACATACCGATCCCTTGAAGACATCACTGGCTGCATTCACTGCCTATTTCCCCTAATGGTTTATACATCAGGATCTTGTATGAGACAGTCTTATGGTGAAGAAGGGTGGATTATGTATGCAGTGTGAGTTAGTGAGCAGATGTAGCTGACTGGCTTGGTATCCAACAAGAATAACCACAGATCGAATTCAAGAGTTATCTACGCAGTGAAAGCCAGATTGCTGTCTTAGCTTATTTATATCCAAATGGGATTGTGTTGAAATATGCTTTTCCAGAGCCAGATCACCTTTTACATCTGGATATTACATTTAAGCACAGTTGTTGTTGCTTAACCTCTACACAAGATGTGAACAAGCAGAGAGACAGTGAGATCAAGATAAAGCTGACATCGAGAGATGTGACTAAATGCAAGAAAAGTCGATGAGGAGTGAATTTGGTATTTAATGACAATGGTAAAAAAAAAAACTGCACCTGCCCTTCTTCTAAGCATCAATAAAATTCTGAGATTCCTGTTCTGCTTCCAATAATAAAAGCAAAGCTACGTATTCAAAGGTTAATCATTCTCTCCCTCTTATTTTCCCTTATGCTCTCTATTTATAATGCTCTTATCACAAAAGCTACAGTGTTTGCATTTATTGGATCAACCACCAAGCAAATTATATAAAACGCCAGAAAATGCACTATTTAATTTCTTAATAATCTCCGCCTAGACAGGTTAAAAAACCATTCCGTATTGTATTTATTATTTATATAACATAGGAGAGCATATGGGAAGCATCAACATGGAAGTGAACGTTTTTCTCTACAAATTCATCATTTTTATGTTCTCTTGGTGAGGATGATCATGCTTACGAGCCATCATTGTTCAAGAAGCAGCCTTCCCAAAACCTCAAATGTTTGTGGTAGGAAAGGAGCAGACAGCAGAAAAGCTTTTATTGTTTAACAATGACGTTGATGATGCTTCCCCCTTCCTATTGTACCTCTCAAACCTAATCTGGCAAATATCGATGTGCAACCAATGCCTGAAGGAGGTTATTAATAAAGCTTCAATGAAAGGCACCGAACCATGAACTAAATCACTACCGGCTACTAAATAGGAATCTATTTGTAAACACCGGATTTTTTATCTAAATTTCCAGCATGAGACACCATTACTGGCACTGCTTGGCCAATGCAACCATGCATTTATGTTCAATAAATAATGACTACTTGGAGATCCCACTAAGGTTTACAATTTGTTCTTCTGCTTTTGGCTCTTGTTAGGATTATCTTTTTGTGCTACTGTGCTGGGCCATACTATTATGGGGGTCATTATGGGGGGGGAGTAAAGCAGAACGGGCAATTGGATAAAATGATATTAGGGTACTGGGCCATCTTGAAAATGGGGAAAAGGATGGCATCTCTCTCCTGGCCTTGTGCACATGAAGGAGGGAAAAAAGGGTTAAATCAAAAGATGAAATGTAAGCGTGGTAACAGTCATAAATAATCTAAAAGTCATAGTGTAACCTCAGCACTAGTCACAATGTAAAAACTACAGACATGCTTACATATTATTCTAGAGGTACCGATGGCCACCATGTGGATAAATGGCATGTTGCTAAAGTGATACAGAATATGATGGTGCTATAAACATAAATAAATAATCCTACCCCCTCCCGGCAAGCCTTCCTGTTTATGTAATATAGTTCAAGCAAGATGGACTACAGAAAAAAGGTTATGCTCATCTGTAGCTCCAGATCTGACATCTTACTGTGGAATCCTTTATTTAGGACTACAATCATGACGTTGTCAATGAAGCTTCTAAGGCTGCCAATAGCCTTATAACAGCGTCATATAAGGAATGTCGAAGGTCGAAATTAAAGCTCGGGAACTCCTGGTGAGCCGTCCATTTTATTAAAAATACATTTGTGGTTTCAGCAAGAAAAAGATCCTCTCTTGCATGGCAAAAATGTGCAGCTAGGTATTAATGTCATATTGTAGCTTTTATCCTAACATTTCCAGGACCTCTTTCAATATGTATTTAATGGCGACATCCACTAAAATAACATGCATGATAGGGAAGAATTGCAATAAAATCTCTTTGAAAGGTTTCCATTATATGAACGTTCGATTTAATCAGTGTCTGTTGTGACTGCATCGGAGAAGACAGTTTGTGTACAAAATCTGAGCTAATTGTGATGCCTGCAATACATTGATTTAAATACACGTGAGGGCCTGTTGGTAATATATTTGTTAAACGTGAACATGAAGGATATTGTGGTTTTATGCAATACGTTAATAGAACCTTTAAACATTTCAAGATTTGCCAAAACGCCGATGTGAAAGAAAGTATTCCTCGCAACTTCTGGTCAACATCTGGCAGTAAATCCATTTTTTAGACAATGATCAAGCGGGAATTACATTATTGTGTAAAAATACAAAAACACACAACTGGATTACCAAGGAAATACAACGTTATTTAATTAAAAAGAGGTGTGGGGTTTGTTTTTACACGGCTATATTTTTATGCTATGTTTTATTCTGTGTTAACTCTTTCAATAGCAGCAAAATTAACACTGTTCATCATGACACCACCCATGTTGATACATTTTTTCCTTTTCTCCTATTTAACCCCTCCTCTGTCAATGGAAAGAGTCCTATACTTTCATACTTGTATAGCTTGAGATTTTCCACGCTTCGAAATAGGCCAGTTAAATGTAAATTGTCACCTTTACAGCTTTTGGCAGAACTAAATACAGTTACTGAATCGACTTATAGCATGTGGTATTCGTTTTGCAAATAGTGTAATTGTTTTTTGGGGATGTTTGGTTCACATTATGGGAAATGAGATGTAGCCAAGTACATTGTTAGGTCTGTGAACACATAGATTTATTTGCAAAATGTAACAATAGAGAAACAAGACGGATCTTAGTACCAAGGACTGGCGTAGTAAAAAAATAGCATATATCATTTTGTAATCAAATGTATCTCACCAGAATTAGAATTTGGCCCATAACTGGGTGTGTATTGGAAAACATTGCAGGTTTTTTTTTAAGAGGTCATAGTAAATAAGTAGATGTTGCCTTCTATTGTGTTATAATGTATTCTTTTAATAGAAATGGGATTAAACTCATTTAAATCAAACCCTTCTTTCTTAGCCTTATAATGGAAAAGCAAGATGGCGTACAAAACATGGCCACTTCACCGTCCCCTCATATTTCCTGCTGCTGTTCAAGGAAAAGATGGTTGAAGGAGAAACTTTCATAAAAGATGTTATTTTTCCATTAATAATACGGCATGCAAGTAAAGTAAACCGATCTTTCTATTCATAACCCTTTTTAAGGATAGAAGTTTGGTTAATAGACTGATATGATTTTACACAAATGCAGATCATATATTTGTAAAGGCTCAAGAGTCACCTTGAAAGATGTCTTACCATTATCTTAGGAAACCACATTTTCATTACCTTTTTTCATTACTCTTAAGAGCTGAATGCATCCAGATCATTGTGTTTTCATGAAACTAATTAACTCTATATTGCTGGAAAGATTTTTTTTTCCATGTTCAAAAATCATATAATTTAAAGTATTTGAACACTGAGGGAGATTTTAAGACAGATCTTCCTACACTGGCAAACATATAAAAAGATAATTGTTTTGATGTATTGAACCATTAGACGGAAGAGCATTAAGCACAGACATAGGAGCTGCACATCAAACGCTTCTAATTAATAAAAGAGACATGCTAGGTTTTAAGATCTCCTAAAACACCGAGCCAACTTGATGACTCAGTGCTTTGGCAACAAGACACATTTCTATACATGAGACCAATGCAAAGTTTGCATTCAGGATACTTGGTTTTTAGACTGGAAGACTGTCCCTACAGCAGCAAACTATCCCTGGCTCGGGGATTTTACTACTTGGGACGTCTCCAGTTAAATTCATTCTAAGAAGATAATGTCCCCACTTATGGTAATTGTAGCATAAAAGAATAGACAGAAGAGATGTCTTGAATAGGTATACAATGGTGTTAAACACACAGACATATATATATAACACACATATGTATATGTACAGGGCCGGCCGAAGACTTAACGCCGCCTGGGGCGAAGTTTAAAATGCCGGGTTTTGGCATTTTAAACTTCGCCGACACCCCCCCGGTACTTACCTTTAAAGAGTCCTGCGGCGAGTCTCCCCGCTATGCCACGGTGCCGGCCTGTAATGCTGAGCGCCGGAAACTGACGCCACTTCCGGCGCTCAGCATTACAAGCCAGCACCAAGACCGAACAGGCAGACTCGCCACAGAGGAGAGAGAGAGGGGCGCCGAGCGGGTAAGAGAAAACCACTCGGCGCCCCTCTCTCTCTCTCTTCCGCTTCAAAAAAAAACGCTTGGGGCAATTGCCCCAGTCGGCTCCATTGTAGGGCCGGCCCTGTATATGTATGTATGTGAATATGTATGTATGCCCTTTTATTTTTTTATTGTGTAACTGTGGGACAGCCTGGCAACATTTTGACATCTCTGTTTTTATCAATGCAAGGACACCAAATGTCAAACAATTACATGAAATTAATAATAATTAATAATAATGAAATCATATTACAGTTTTGCCATTATTGCCCCAGATCTCAGCTCCCTTAAGTAAAATAGTCCCTTACCCTAAAAAATAATTCCAAGCAATACGCTGATTGGAAAACAAACACAAACCATAAGTAGTTTAGTTAAATGAATTTAGCTATTCTAAAACTTTTGAAGGTGACAATGGGAGGAATTATGGGCATCTACCGACCATGAAAATAGTATGTTTCTCTTTAGCAATAATGTCTTTTTTTCTAAATGTACTTTGTTTTCGCATAATTTCATATTTAAAATTCTTAAGAGAATTAATATTGCCTGAAAGAATGTGCGAGAAAGTTTGTTTTTATAAAGAATGAAAATATTTGGATGGAAGGCATGCAGGGAATGTTGCCTTTTCTGTCAAGTGTGATCAATATTTGTTTCATACTGTACATATTTTGAGTTAATAGTGAACAGACTGCTATTTCCTTTTATGTCAGGTCGATCAATGGAATCTGAATTAAAAGTTTCAGTTCTTAGCTACTTAAGAAGTTTTGAATGGCCTTTGAAACTTAGTATTATTATTATTTATTGTTTTATATAGCACCATCAAATTCCGTAGCACTGTACAACGGGTAGACAGGATATATCAAGTAGTATATAACATAACAATTTGACTTACAGAAGCAACAGCTGAGGATTGTCCTAGGTCACAATCTTAGATTCGGATGCTTCTAGAAATATCTGCACATATTAAAATGTTTCATCGGCTATGTATTCGATTTACAATTTCTAAGGGAAAACACTTTTGAACCCACAATGAAAATGAAGTTGATGCTTTTTGCATATAGCATAGTTATGTCAGTGAAATGATATTTTAACCTACTTTGAGTTCTTTACGGTTTACTATTTAAAGAGTACCCCCCACACACCCTAATTTTGGAATCAGAAAAATGGTAGGTATTTTCCATAGTATAAACAATACACCAAGGTACATAGTATAAACAATACACCAAGGTATTGCAATGAGACTTCTATTCAATGAAGGATGTTGAAGAAAGAGGATGCAGGAGTTGGCACCAACATTGTTCATGGTGGACATTTATTGGGGTCTCTGCTGGCCAATTTAGTGTTGCTCTTTGGACCTTCACAAATATTGCCATGGACACTGGTGTCCTCATACGGACACTTTGCCTATCCTTGAGCGGATGGCACACAGATGGCTGACAGACCAATGACAAAAATGGAAAAAAGTTCCAACTGTACAACAGCCACACTGCTTGAACCACCAGGCACATGTAAATGTAGAGAGTCATCTCCAATGTGCCCGGAAAATGATCACACTGGGACATCGGGGAAACTGCCATAGAGGCATTAGTTGTCTGTAACAGGGAGAGAGGCAGTCAAGCCAGAGGCCCTCAGACAAACTGTGTTATGCTGCTACTACTTTGATGAGTGGGACTGGATTAGCTGGCCGGTTAGTTAGTGAGTTAACAACCTTGTATAGTTAGTCTCCAAGATGGAGTAGAATTTGTTTTAGTTTTGGTTTGTTTATGTATACTGTTACACCGTGGACCTTACAGCAAGCTGCAATAAACCACATTTTGCTTTTATTCTGCTGGTGTTTGGAGTTTCTTGTTTTAATCGGGCCATCCTGCCACACTTGTTATGTTCTGTTTAGCCATTGTACAGTAATGCAGAAAGTGATGGTGCTATATAAAACAACAATAATAATAATAATACCCTATCACACTCCACACCACTTTCAAAGGATCACCACCCAAACAACATTTAGCCTTAATGCTATATCTATTCCAGGACATGCCGATAAATGAACCATGATTGCATCTATTACTTGTGATCTTTTGTTTAAATACCACTGCATGGATACTATTAAAAGACAAACTAAGTCACGAGGACATAAGTATAAAATATTATAATATTAATTAATATTTATAGTCATCATAATCAGTGGCAATTTATATATATATTATATATATATATAAATAAAATGCCAATTTGCAGTATGCAATGATACCTTTTTTATTGGATTAACATAATATTTAAAAGACAAGCTTTCAAAAGTTTTCCTATTATCCTCGGGTATTGCTTTAGACCTTAGAAGGAGAGCTAAACTCTCAAAAGCTTTACTTTATAGTTTACAAATAAGTGCAGAGACAGAGTGACAGGCTCTCCCACTGCCTGGTTGTTGTGAACAGATCTGTGGTTCGCTCCTTTTGTGCCCAAGGCAAGAATGGAAAATGTGCTCCCTCAGTTTTTTTTACAGAGGTTATTTTATTTACACTGCCTTGACACGTGTCTGCCTATAAACACACATGTACACATACGTTGCCTTTACAGGTACCTGCCTATAAACACACACATACACTGCCATGACACATGACTTCCCACACACACTGCCTTTACACACACACATACACTGGCCTTACAGAAATCTGCCCACGCATACCAGTCCATAAACCCACATATACACATACACTGTCCTGACATACGCCTGCCTATACACACTGCCTATAAAAACGCCTGCCTATAAACACACATACACTGGCATTACACACGACTGCCTGCACACACTGCCTTTACACACACATATACACACACACACCAGCTTACAAACACACATATACCTACACTGTTCTTACACACGGTTGCCCATATACACACACATACCTGCCCAAACACACACATATACACATAGACTGCACTTTCCCAATCCTGTCAATACACACACACATACACTGCTCTTACACACAAATACACTACCCTTACACACCAGCTTACAAACACACACACATATATACAGTATATATATATATATATACTTACACTGCCCTTGCACCCCTTTCTTCCCATCTCTTACCTTTCTCATCTTCCATCATCGTCCATGCTGTCATCGTACTGTTGGGGCGGTAGAAGGGGGATTGTGATCTCCCCAACCAGCCTTGCTCATCGCTGAGAAGGGCTGTTTGGAAGATCACAATCTTGCTTCTTTCTTGGCGCAGCCATGAAGACCAGCCAAAGGGAGGTGCCCTCACCACTCGCCCCCTCCCTTATTGGATACGCTACCTTTTTTTATGGACAGAAATGCATTGTATGGAATAGTAAATATTTATATATACTATCAAAAATGAAAACATTTCTACTTGAACACATATGCCAAAGATAAATATTTCACCTTAAAAGATATTAAAACCTCGGTACCAAATTGACTCAATAGTTTGGGTTTTACTAGAAAAAGTGGTTGAAATAAAAATGTATTATTCCATCTGTGCACCTGAGAGCCTACTTTTGAAACTCTCCACAGGCAAGATTTTCTATTTCATTCAAGACAGTTTCATTTAATTTGTACATTTGCCAGTAATTCTTTTCATCCGTGACAGCTGCAATATTCAAGTTAAACATTTGACATGGAATGTGAAGACCTTATTTACACTTTTGCCACTATATTAATTTTTTTCTTCACTGAAAGATTTTACTGTAGACCTAGCCAGTAAAATTATTTTTTTTCTATTGAAAGTAATTGCATTCCATTAAAGAATAGTTTTCTTGGCTGTGATGAGTCTAACATTCCAGTGTATGGCTCTTTGAAGTGTTTTTTTTCCCCTCAACCTATGAGTTGCTTGTAGTGGGTGTAATTTCTATATAATCTCACTTTTTTTCAATTGGAATTTACAATTTTCAATAAAAACTATCTACATATCTATCTATCATCTATCTACACACACACACACACACACACACACACATACACACATACTGTATATACACACTAGGAATACAAACCTTTCCTCTTTGTATTCTAATTTCTTTAAAACAATTTTTTCTTATTCCTCAAAAATCCATAAACCAACTTTTTGACAGTATCAATCTCCTTGAATTCCATTTTTATTTCATTTCTGTACATTAGTATAGATCATACTATAGGCGAATATAGTATAAGTAGTCATAAAGTGTCAACATGAATTCTTACTGTTGTAATTATAGGAAAAGGGGATAATCCGCTCAAATGTTAGCCGACGTGATCAGATAACAGAAAAACAGGGAGGGGTGTGAGCGGAGGCTCTTGTTGTGGAAGTACTCTGAAGAAGCTAAAGAGGAGAGGAATCCAAATAGAGAAGTGGAAACAGAGAGGCAAATCCCTGGCTCTGACAAGTATGTTAGTAACAAATATGAAGCTCTCTAATGTTTCTGCTGCCCACCCCAAACACCATCAACAGTCTCCTACCCACCCTCTAGAAAGTATATACCGTACTCTGTGAATTTTGTCAGTAACATTGGTAAGAGTAGTTAAAACTCTAAAAATCCTAAAGCAGAGTTGAATTTAGATTGCTTGAAGTCATGCTGGGATACGCATTATGTGGCAGCCTCTTAAATTAGTGGGATAAAAGTTTTAACAATAGCAGCAGGGAAAAGTGTAGGAATATCTGACCCACATAAATGAAAAAGAATCCAGTTTCTATTTGGCTGGTTAGGACATCCAGGACTAGGAGCTCAGTTAATGTTTTAAAAAGGATATGTCACCTCCATTAAAAAGTTCAGTATACTTACGTTTATTAAATCAATAAATGTTTCCACCCGTGATTCACAATCCCCAAATTCTTAGCTTAAGAGTTCATGGTTGGAATAAAGATTTGCATAACGCTGGTAAAGATCGCCAACAAAAAAGAGAATATTTTACATTTTCTTTCCTCTAATGACTAGAAGGGTGCATGTGGCATTACCCTTCTGGTTCATTTGCTCCTGTAAAAGTAATATTGTTTATAACAGGAAAGCCCAAGACAGTGTAAAAGAATGTTTGTAATTAGAAAATAAACTTTAATTGAATCTGGAATAGGGAAATGTAAAACGTGTGTTCTTGAAATTCAAAATGGGAAACAAAGGGGTTGCTATTTCTATAAAGAACTTTTGTAGCTTTATTTTGTTTTAAATTGATCTATAAGACTTTGGTGGTCGTGCCATAGGGTAAGTGTTTTACTGGGTCTTTTTAAATGTAACAGGGTGACCTCAGGGCAAGTTGGAGTCATTTATTCACGTGTGGATAACAAATATTGGAATATTTTATGAATTCATAGGAAATTCTGACCACAGTATTTAAGAGCACATATTCCAATGTTTAAGTGTGTGTATTACAATGTGTTTCATCGGTTGCCTTTGCAGTAATTGTTATTATTGATTAAATTCCAGTCTGTAAGTAAGATTAGGGTCTCATAACAAGAATTATTGCATAGGACAAAAAGAAATTGGTATAATTACATAAAGATACTAGTCAGACCTGGACAGGGGACTAAATAAATAGTAAATACTGACCATGTGGCCGCCTTTTGGATACGTGCTGCTAAAACACTAGATTAGAGTGGCATGCGCTATTGTCCACCAATTCACTAGGCGTTTGTCGCCTCAAATACTGAATGACTCCTCCTGGCCTGAAAAAATGGCATTAAAGCCCATTTAAAAGGTAATATTTTTATTTTAATCAGTACTCCCCATCTGCGAGCAATATTTTCATTGTTTTAACACATGCATGGTCATCCTCACATTTAGATTTTCCTGTTGGTATCCAAGTCTACCAACGGCAGGTAGATGCAACTGTTAGGACCTACCTGCTGCATAGGGTTTGTGAGCCGGAATGTCTTGCAGGTGACACTAAGTACAGTGGTGGGCGAGGTAGATAACACCACTTACAGTAAGCAGAACAAGTTACAGAGAAACAGGTGTTGTCCAAAGAGAGTCGAAGTAGGTAGCCACGTGTGTCCTCAGCAAATTAGGTTGTGTTTTAAGAAAAAGGCTTTACTCATGCATGCATAACATAAGACTTGGCACTCAGCAGATAAATGGGTACCCGCCGAAAGAGTACGTTTCTTTTCCTAACAGAACTTTGTATAAGACAAAATGCTTTTTACGGTGCTAGTTGACATTATGGGCTGTCAACAGTTCTTGACTTGCACTTGCCATTAAAAAAGAAGTGCCAGCTATGTCACTGTGTGCCCATGGTACATAATCATCCATATATAAGGACCCAAGAGTGACAATTATTGCAATGACAACAGATGAAATTGCTATAATTTCACAGAGACACTGGTAAGAGCCAGACTATAGAGTAAAATCAGCCCTGGCTGAACAGCTGCTTGGTGGATCCATACTGCATGTGGCCTTGTGTATCCAGCTGGTGGCCACACTAAGACACTAGATCTGTCACATGAGTTACAACAAAGGTAAATGTGCGATGCCATTGGAGGCCCACTAGACATTTGGTTGGTTTGCCCTATAGTCAATACAGGCCTGACAATAGTTGTGACATATACATTTCAGTTTTCATTGGCAAGTATACTAAGTACTTTCCCAATTATTATTATTAATCACTAACATATTCCTTAGCCTTGAACAATTTAAATATTGGAGGTTAGCAACTTCACACATAACAAAGATAATTTTACACAGACAAGTACAAAAAAGTTCCAGAAAAGACGGTAGGCTTTTAAAGGCCCCGTTTATGAGCTTACATTCTAAAATGAATAATATAGTGAACTGAGGCATAAGGAGGGGTAAAAAGAGGCAGTGGTGCAAACTTAGGGATTCTTTAGGGGTAAGTAGTTGTATGGTGTAATAACAGAGTCCATAATTAAAATGGAAAGAGATATGGGTGGCAGGGTTTGAAGTTGTAACAGGATGGTGGCTTGTAGATGCCTAGGATTTTACAGGAAAGGGTAGATGGACCAAAGAACAAAGTACTTTGAAAACTTAACACTCTTCGGAATTTAGAACTATATTTTTTTTAGACATACCTATATTGGTGTAAATGTATTTAATTTTGCCCGCTACCCTTCAAAATTTACTGTTGCAGTATTTACAGTAATCTGACCACCCACCAGCCTGCCATACAGCTAACCTTCTATTTCTTTCCTTCCTTCCTAATATGATACTCTAAAAACCCAACGTGAAAATGTAAGCCACGTGTGCAATCAGGAAAACACAAATGAAACGCTATCATAGCTTTAAGCTGTGAATTAAGAGTAAGATATAGTTACATCAATTTACTTTATATTGGACAATTTCAAATCTAATAAGGTAAGTAATGATCTTCTGGCTTCAGCTGCTATTAAAGTTGTCCACAGACTTCAAAATTAGTGAATCATCAACTCCTCCGTTTCTTTATCATATAACTATATATATATATATATAATATATATACTGTATATCTATAAATATTGATATACAGTATATATATATATATATATATATCGTTATCTGCTACATTGTAAGTAACTGTGCTACATTTAAACTATTGATTTTACATTAATTCCAATGCAAAAGTTGCTAGCGGAATGATTATTTCTGCGACTCAACAGTGATTCTTGTTAATGGAGTCTGATTTTGTATTTGCATGTGACTCCGCATCCTCGCACACATGCTGCCTGAAGGACCTGCGTTTTTTTAGCGTTTCTAGCGGCCCACGGTGAATTAGCCAAGTGTGTCAGGTCCTGTTCAAACAGAGCATCATGTTAAACTCATGATTTACAAAGAAAGGATTTTTAAGTTAATATCACAAAGCAACATATCATACCAACTAAAATCTAATTCCATGTGTGTTTAGTATCATTTCTAGGTAGCCTTATGAGTCTATGACAGAGGCTGGTGAGCTAAAAGGTGAGACATAAGCAAAGCATATGGAAAAAATATGAATGAAAAGATGAAGCAAAAACCCTGAACAATCGAATTTCCCATATGTGACCAAACGCACAGCACTGGAACTTGTTGGTCCTGCAACATTGACCTGGGACAAATATGTTTTCCAATTCTTTGATACTCTTGTACAGCCACAGTGGGTAACGCAGATTTGATCACTATGTTGTAATTGAGGCCACTTTACCAAATTAAATACTGATTAGATTCTTGAAAGTAATTTCACTTTCCTAAGAAGTCACATGATTTTGGGCAATTAAAAAAAATCTAAAAGGATTAACCACTTATTTAATATGAAATATTTTCCATGGTTTCCTATACGAAAGGTGATGCAGAACAATGAGTTGTTGACCGATCCAGCATGGAAGGTGCTAATTCAAAGCAAATAAAATGCCCCTTAAGTGGAATGGTTGATACCAATTAACACATATAACACATGCTTGTCCACACGTTTGAAAGCTTATGATTCATTTTAAGAGCTGCTGCCTGCTTTCTCAGACAAACTAACAAGCAATTAAACCCTTTGCTAAATTCCACAAACTCTAATGGGTTTCCCTTGGGTTATGCCATTGTTTAAAGCACAGTGTGCTCTTTGATAATAGCAAATTATGGAACGTTTTATGAGTTACCATGCCATATGGGCATTCATTGTATCTATAAGTGCTATCTGATGAAAGGAAATGAGAAATATCTAAGGAAATATCCATAATATATATCATGTAATACAGCAATGTGCTTTTACTAATTCCATTTTTCCATCTGATATTTTAACAAAGGCATTTTGAAATACAGATATACATAGACATGAAACTCAGCATTATTAGTATTTAACATTTTGTGTATCAAAAAAGTAAGAAAATAAAATTAAAAAAATGTTCACTAAGCATGATATGACTTAGCATTTTTGTGAATCTGTGCAACCTTACTAAGACTATAATAAATAATAAATATTGATGGTATTGAATCAAGCTCTTCATAATCGTGATCAGTTATAATGGGATATTTCTAACAAATGTGAGTTCTTCTAATATGCGGTGGACTTTACTACTTTGATGGAGGGCTTAGCTTAGACAATGACCTTCTTTAGGCTTTCCTTGGCTTCATTATTTCATTAGTAGGGCTTTTATGGCTTTATAGCATGAACCCACGGTCCAAGTTTATGAGATGTTTTTTTTTTTTTTAAACAAAATGTTTTAGATTTGCATCTTGTATTTCATATGCTATAATCCCATTCTCGATTGTATGTAGCCAATGGCCACTTGGACAGCGTTATACAGTATATAGGGATACATGTGTCATGCGAGTTCTGTTTTATTTGGTGATAGATAACGTAGGCTTAACAATTATAAAATATGGAAATGTATAATTAAAAGTATTGTGATAAATCTTCACCCCTGTCGAAAGGATCAAGCAGCCTCTTTGTATAAAAAGCTAGATAAAATACATACAGCACATGAACGACATGTTTTAGTACAAACTTTCCAAAGGCCACACAACAGGTACACCAGGCTCCATAACCATCACCTGGCTATTGACAATGCTCATGTGGGTGTCTTTAACCCATAAATTCAAGGGGGAAACCTTTACCAGAGATAATTAATGATATGAAAAGAACATTTTAAAAGCAAATCACCTGTAATGATTTAAAAGCCAAAGATGCCAGATTCTGGATAAAACTGAACTGAATTATAATGAGTACGGATTCCTTTTAGTGAAACGGTGCACTTTTAGAACTTGACAATTGAGTTTTATATAGAGCTTAGAGGTTTAGACTGTGGTTATAAGAGGTTTCCATGAAACAATTGCAGAATCCAACTAATGACCCTTCTTTCATTCGGTGTGTCTATGTCTGCCAAGTCTTTGGTAGGTTGTCTAGCTTCTATGTAAGGTTCGACATTGCCATCAGCCTGCCTCGATACTTTAGTTTATTCCTTTTTAAAACTGTACTTTAAGAAAAAAGCAAACAAGCATTTCACTACATGGGTCAGTAATATACAATGTGCCAGTCTATATATTGTTGTATTTCCGATCTAACCTCAACGCTTACGCTTTCGATTTAACTACTGAGAGCATATTATAAGCAACAACCTTATAATGTTTGATTTGCCCCTGAAGGTGTTTTCTGCTCAACCAGCCCTGGACAATACTATTTCTAGTAATATATAGGACTGTAACTACCCATATTTAAAGTGTCAAGTGACAGACACAGATACCTTGCTGGAATCTATATAAGCTGTATACAAACTGCCAATCAATTATTTTAATTAAACAAACTTAGGGTGAAGAAAAAACCCTAAGTTAAAGAAAACTTAGGGTGGTTGGACAGGATTGACCTCGTCTAAAACCTAATCAGTTTTTTTAAATCTTGCAAGCCATTTACATTGATAATATATTTAACATTCCCTTCTTTCAAAAATGACTACCAAATGTTAGTTTGCCACCACTGAGTGGTTAAGAGTGGTTCCTTTTCCATAGCAGGATAATGTGAGCGCAGGGCCGGCCTTTGGGGTGTGCGACCTGTGCGACCGCACAGGGCGCCACACTCCAGGGGCGCCGCCGCGGTCCCGCCGCCGCGGCGCCCCAACTAGCGGCACCCGGCACCCCTCCAGAGACGGACAGTAATGTCCGCCGCTGGAGGAGCAGGCTCGCAAGGGAGCAGTATCGGAGGTCTTTAACAGACCTCCGATACCGCTCCCTTGTGATCCCCGCGGCAACAGCTGCTGTGCGCCGGGGTTTGCTGTCAGATCCCGGCGCACAGCACTGAAGCCGCGCCCACAGTGCCCTCTGACCCGGAAGAGAAGAGAAGACAGAAGAACTAAGAAGAAGAGCGAAGAGGAGGCAAAGAAACTGAAAGAGGAAAGGTAGGAAAGCATAGATTGACAGTGATTGGTGTATATGTGTGTATTAGTATATATGTGTGGTTTGGTATATATGTGTGGTTTGGTGTATATGTGTGGTTTGGTATATATGTGTGGTTTGGTATATATGTGTGGTTTGGTGTATATG
>VKOC01007697.1:0-25728 GCA_009364415.1 Spea multiplicata | reverse complement strand
ACAGGTGCTACCATATAGATTACAGCTATATGGAACAGAGTGCTACCATAGATTACAGATATATGGTACAGAGTGCTACCATATAGATTACAGATATATGGTACAGAGTGCTACCATATAGATTACAGATATATGGTACAGAGTACTACCATATAGATTATAGATTTCTTTTATGTCCTCTCTTTTCCACACGCCTCTCATCCCTCCCTTCATTCTTCTCTGTTTTCTAAGCCAAACACTGGTAAAACTGCACAGAGGGTCACAAGCCTGACCCGTAAGCCATTCTCACTTCCAGACGCAGCTTCTCAAAGAGTGTCCTGGAAACCCTAGCCCATAACGGTTTCATTTTGTATTCTCCCTCATTGTGATAGCGCTACAGACGCATGTGGGAGATTTCTGGGCGAAGTTCTAAATGTGGAGAAGTAACTGTATCAACCCATGAAATGTCCATGCCAACTGCTCCATGCTTATGACATTAGCTTAATTTGCTCTTTAGATTTATGGCCCCATATCTAGGGTATCTTCTGTCCATCTTGTTGCTGTTATGTCACAGTTTGTTGTCTAACATCGGTGGTCTTGTTTTTACCAGTTAGTGGAGTCTGCAAAGTTTCCGGACATCCTGGAGAGCGATACTTCAGTACTACAGGACTGGTACGGCAATGTGGAGGTTGATAACTTCAGAAAGGAACATAGTGCTGCTGACGGTACATATCATATCAAGTTTGTTCATAACCATGCTCCCGCGTATGTACCCATATATCTACGGTTGCTTACGTGATTATAAATACTGGTTTCATTTTACATGACAAAATACAGCTGGAGTTGAGATGCCAAGCTTGTGAGCTACTCCCTTATATTGTCACTAGGTTTTAGATGTCTTGGGCAGACAAATTCTTCCAGGAACCTGATCTTATTTTTACGAGGTACTATATCCGATAGGCAATGCCTCTTTTATTTGTGTCCCATCCAGCTGGAGGACAGGTACATGTCATCTTAGTTAGTGGTCATTTTACCTGGGTGTCCTGCTTGGGACAAGGGATCTCCTATCCAACAGATTGCTGTATATTTTTCTACTTATATTCTGAAGAAAAAATATTGAACATTTTTTTTCTTTCTAAAATGTTTCTTTAGGTGTAGAGTCACTGAATCTGTCTGGATATGAAGTCGTAGTACCAAAGCAGTTATCCACTCACACGAAGGAGAATTCTGTACGTTTTCCTGTGGAGGTATTTTGGTTTATTGCAGGGAGTGTTAGATCCAGAAATGGAGTAGGAACATATTTGTAATTTTGCCTTACATTAAAAGATTAGTAAGCAAGGCTTTTCGGCTTCAAAACAATTTATTTTAGCTTTCATAATTATACATTCAAGAAAGATCTGCCACAAATACTATTTCGCTGTGCCTGAAAGACCTATACTCTGTTCAGATTATTACGACAAAACTATTAGAGGCTTTGATCATAGAAGAGTAATATAGGTAAAAGTTAAGTTGGTTACTGACTAGGTTATTACTTCACCAAAGTCAAAGAGGCTTGTGTGATCCCTCGTAACACAAAGCTGTAATGGACACATAGTCATACCTGGGAACTCTCTGGGTTTGCACAGAGATTGCCGGGTGAAGCACTGCTTCTCTGGTTCTCAGGGTCAAGCCCAGAATCCTCCTGGTCGCGGAAGCGGGGTCTTTACACTCCCCGCACCCCCGACGTCAACAGGGACCTCCCACTGACGTCAACGGGGACCTCCCACTGACGTCAACGGGGACCTCCCACTGACGTCAAAGGGGACCTCCCACTGACGTCAAAGGGGACCTCCCACTGACGTCAACGGGGACCTCCCACTGACGTCAACGGGGACCTCCCACTGACGTCAACGGGGACTCCCACCGACATAGTGAGTCTTGACACTGGTTTATTTATCCAACAACAAAATTATATATAAATTCTGTTGGGGATAAATGCTCAATTTGAAGAAAAACATGTTTAACCCTTCTTTTGTCATATATTAAGGATTTTCTTTAAGGCACTTGACAGTCAGTCGGCAACCTGGGTGCCACCACATGTGCGCCATAGTTTCGCCACCGCTGGATTAAGGTTACGGACTACAACAAAATGTAGTATAAATTGCTGGTAGAAGTTGAGGCATGTGGCACATAATCAAAGATGATTTAACAGGCGCAGGTTTTAGTTGACAAAGAAATCAGGACTTGTTTTAGGGTTGACATATTATAACATTGCAGAATTAATTGTGACCAGTTTGTACTTTTGTAGGACCTGCTGTATTATTCTATTCAAATTGAAGGAAAGACTTATACCTTGTCTTTGAAAAAACAGTAAGTTGTCTGCATTTCATCATGACTCTTTCTGGAACATAAAGTAATAAATTCACGTTTAGATCATTTAATTGATTTTTTCCACATTAGCTGCTATAAATAATATTTTAACTATTTAAATATAATTCTGGTATTGGTGAAAATCTGCAGTGTAACTTAATATCACCTTCTGTTTACAGAAACATCCTTATTTAGAGGGAAATACAAAATTAAGTAGTGTCTCAAGTGGTACTTAATCTGGTGTAAATCTAAATGTCTTTTACAAGATTACAGTACTTCAAATAAAACTAATGAGGGCATAGTGATATTTTTAATACACAGTACATCATACAGTATGAATTAATACACTATTTCTGCAATAACTAATGGCTTTTACTGTCCTCGATGTACAATAATGTGATAACATTACCTTGAAGATCTCACTCTGGGGTTGTGTTTAATAAATTCTTATATATAACACATGCCTTTCACTCATAGTATGCTATATGACAAGTCATGGGGTATTAGTACCATCTTGGGTTATATATAAAGTGGTCTTGGGGAAAGGCTATTAGTCCACCGTATACCACTGACTGAGGTCAGCTCATGTTTAGCATCATCTTAATGTTTCGTAGACATCTTTTATAAAACTAAACATTATTTATTCTTGCAGGTTTTTTATTCCAAAAGATTTGCGAATATTTATTGATGAAAAGGAGGAGACCGAGCTCTTTAAGTACATTTTGGCCATGGTATGTTCATTCGTTTATATTGTCATAATTCTGTATTGCAGCTAAAGGACTAAATTCACCACATTTTATGCATTTACAATCTGCCAAAACAATCTGCCGAGACTATGTTTAATAAAGTGATCCAATCCCGTTTACTTTTACATTCTGTTTTATCAGGATAGTAGGATCACTTTATTATTTATTGGCTAATTTTGAGGGTTTTAATACCCAGTTGAATCCTATCTTTGTGCACTAAATATTAAAGCTGCTTATTCCTCCTAAATGTAATTCAAGGTTATGTGTAAGGTCTGGTTGGTAGTGGAAACAGACAGTTTATTGAGGGTTGGCCAGCAGACCATAATGACCATAGTTGGTCTTTATATCAGAATACGTTATTTTACCAAAAATGTGAAATTTCCTGATACCAGTGAAACTGTATGTTAATCAAACACTTCATGGATATTGAAAGGATTTCTGCTTACTTGGCTGCGTTTACCGGTTCCTCTCCAACATGCTTTATTTCAGAGTGATTGCTACCACCACGGACGTGTTTTGGAATCAGAAAGATCTTCTGTTACGTTGAGAACATGTTTTGGACTCAGGTCTTCTAAATTGTTTGTTACATTTCCGCTTACGTTCCCCTGCTTTCTAAGCCTATACCGGGCATAACCAGGTGTCAGTTTTCCTACTGAGCTATGTCTTACTTAATGCTCATCTAGCGTCAGGCTGGTGACAGCATAGCTTAGGGTAATAGTAGTTACAGTTTCTGCAACAGCTGGACAAGGGCTGGGTAAACCCCAGGAGTCTTAAAGTGATTTCAATCAAAAATGAAGCTTGCGCATTTATTGTTTTATCTGAATTCCTGATTCCACCAAGATTTGTCCTGCTCAGGCTAGAGGTTAAATGCTTGCTGTCACCTTCTATACAGTAGGAAATCATTAAACATGTATATATATATATATATATATATATATATATATTATATATTGTATTTGCAGGGGAATGGTGGAATTTCATCATGAAAGCTTTGTTATTCAGCCATTCGAGCTTGATTCAAGATTTCAGCACCTGGTTTATAAAATGGTCGGTTATACAGGATCGAGCATCATAGCCGTTAATGATACTGACCTCGAAAGTCAGAGCTACCAGCAAAAGCTTTTCGAAGAAGCGAGCACTGCAAAGGTATGAAACATATCCGTTCCTGGAATAGTATTTAGTGCAGCTACTTGCCACCACTAATTTGACTTGTGTGATAAATTTGTTGATTCAAGGAACATAAAATAGCAGTTTTTAAAATCATTACGCTCCCTATTTTATAATCCTGTACACCAAATAAATGTATGTAATGGTGGTTTCTGATTAAAATAAGCAATATCTGTATTAGAAACGCACTTGATTTATACACGATAGTAGAGTCATCTTCCTGTTCTCGGGATATGAAGTTACTCCTCAGTATAATGTCTTTCTCCTGTTATCTTATCTCCGTCCCGTTGGCAAGTTGCTGATTGTTGTTGACTGGTTCAGGCATTCTTTGCATAGACTTCTGGACTTCAGAAATTGATTAGCTAATGCCGGCTTTTCCATAGATCATAGATTTTGACGTAGATCACAGCTTCTAAGAGGTGAACTTTATAACGCCATGACAAATTGGAATTGAGTATTTCAACTAGTTTTACGCTTGTAAATGAACCTATGCTATCTTTGTGTTTGCAGCCTAGAAAATCTATTTTTCGCACTACACGGTATTTGGAAATAGACTTATATGTAACAGTAGAAGTGGTAAGCAGTCATGTTTTTATAAAATAATTTGGGTTACCCGTGGTCGATAACTCTTTGCTTAATTAGAACTACTTATGATTAAAGGACTGTTTATTCCTCTAAAAAAAGTTGCATATATCATCCCTCATCCAGACACGTAGCGTACCAAACGTTTCCGAACTACTCGGTGTTTGCAAGATGCTAAAAGTATATATTATATTTTGATATGTTTTATGATGCATATTAAATGCAATATGTATATTGATGGAACAAATTATTGTTGAATGTCCTTAATTAACCATCAGCTGAGTGGATGGGAGTAGCTAATGATAACATTATTGATTTTATTTATTGATTCATTTTCAACTCCAACTTTAGCAAAACTTGGAAACCAGATCAGTTTGTTATAGGCTTATGCTGTTTAAAATTAATATTCAGTTTTATTTCTAGATTTAAATAATACAATTAAAAGAAAAACAGCTGAAGCCTATATAGAAATGTAATGGATATCACTGAGCATGTATCACAGTTTTATTTTTCTGTTACAGTATAAGGCCTTGGGTTCCAGTCCATCCAACACCATTTCTAATTTCATCCAGATGTTCAGCTATCTTAATGCTGTAAGCAATCGAACCTGTTTTATTTTTTGAAATACATCTAGTGGAGGTGCTTATGCCAATTCCGGTTTGTCTTGGCTCTGGCTGAAGATGCTCCTGCTTGATAAAGTCAGGCATTGGACACTGAACCTCACAATGTAATGCTGATGACCTTAAAATATATTTTTTTGTTACATTTGGTCATTTAAGGGGTTTTGAGGCAACAGGGCAATGAGTCCTGCATAATACATAAGTCAGTAATTTGCAACTGCAACTCTTGCCAGAAATGTTACAATGCAATATATTTATATTACGGGAATCCCTTCACTTGCTTGCATATTGTTTTAAGTTGGTTTTGTGTTTTTTTTTTCCTCCCAGAAATTCTCGCCATTAAACCTGCATGTCTTTCTATCTCAAATCAATATATGGACAGTGTCAGACTTCATTCCTCAAGCCGAAACCCTGAGTGGCACGTTAGAGAACTTTTCTGTTTGGCTATCTGGAGTTCCTGCTCACTTGAAAAGTTCTGATATGTCCTTGTTAATAGTGTAAGTATAGAATGACACTACTTTTTAATTACCGGTAGTTTAGCCTAACTGGCCCTGCGAGAAAACACAATGGAGTATCAGAAATGAGTATCTGTCTGGGCTGTATTCACTAACCTAGGAGTTTGCACTTGAATTTAACATTTCTGGCGACTAAATTTATCATATATCATAAAAAGGCCAGCCCAGTGGAGTTGATCATGCAAGAAGGAATGAGTTGGCCCAGCATTGTCCATGGTTAATATGAAGTGATTTAATGAAGGTAAAATCATCTATTTAATTAGGAATATTGGTGTATTCTTTTGTGGCAAGAGGAGCTCACCAGGTTCCAAGTGAATATTGAAGTCCATGAACTGAAACTCCCAATTTACTGAATACTCCCTTCTTACAAGTATATCCACTGTATACCGTAAGAAAAAAAAACCTTCACATATTATAAACATCACACAAACATTTCTTTTTGTTCAATCTGGATCAGTGCTGGACATCCTTCCGAAGTCGGGACGACTTATTTTGGACAGATGTGTTCAGCCAACAGCGGAGCAGTAGTGACGGTATAAGATTTATTGTGTGTGTCTAAAGTAGCTGTCCTTGCATTTCTTCCTAGTTTATGTGTAATGTAAACGTGTACTTTTAAATCTAGACCAAACTATTTAACCAAGGGAAAACATGTAGTCTTACGGTTGCTTAGGGTCAGTGGGATGGGGGTTTATGGTTAAAATACCCAATACTTTAACAGACAGTCCTCTCAGTATATCATTACTCCATGTGCACTGTATGGACAAAAGTATTGGGACACCTGACCATTACACCAACAAGGACTTCTATGACATTGCATTCCACATACATAGACATTCATATGTAGTTGGCTCCCCTTTTACAGCTATAACAGCTTCCACCCTTCTGTGAAGGCTTTTTGCAAGATTTTGGAGAGTTTCTGTGGGATTTTTGCCCATTTATCCAGTAGAGTATTTATAAGGTCAGCCACTGATGTTGGACGAGAAGGCCTGACGCACAGTCTCCATTCCAGTTCATAGTAAAGGTCGATGGGGTTGAGGTCAGGGCTCTCTGCGGCAGGTCTAGTTCTTCCACACCAAACTCATTCTACCATACCTTTGTGGAGCTTGCTTTGTGCTCTGGGGCACAGTCATTCTGGGATAGAAAAGGGTCTTCCCCAAAACTGTTCCCACGAAGCTGGAAGCAAAGCATCGTCCAAAATGTCTTGGTATACTCCCTTCAGCATTTGTCCATATAGTGTATTTTTCATTTTACTGATATTATTAGTTATGCATTTTTATTTGCTGGAATGTCGCCTCTATTAAAGGCATAGTTAACCTCCCCACTCTGAGTACTTTAATAAAGAACTTACCTGAGGTGGAAGCTGCAGCCTTGAAGCTGCTGCTGCTATCCCCCGTGATCTGTTGATTCTTGTCACTAATTGGAACTTATGTTTAAATCATTTGAACACCTTTTTACCAAAAAAAATGTATGTTGCTTATTATGTATTTCAGTGTTTTAAAATAAAAGTGCGCCATTTGTAATTCAGTGGTGTGAGAGATTAATATGGGGTCAGAATAATATGACATCATGATATAGTATATGAAATTTAGACTTGCTTAGGCTATTGTTGTAGTTTTAAAGCTTCTAACCTAATATTTTCACATATAGTTAGTATGATATAATGTGTTTTATTTTAAATGCATTAATGCAACATGCTATTAAATCATTCACACATGTTTTTCTTAGTTTCCTAAAGGGTTATCTTTTGAAAAGTATTCATGCCTTGTAGCTCATATTTTGGGCCACAGCCTGGGAATGTTACATGACAATTACAGAGAATGTAAATGCCCATCTTCTATATGCATCATGGACACAAATATAATGTAAGTGCTAAAAGCTCCCGAGACAGGCCCTCCTCTCTTTCTGTACCATTATGTCTTAAAGTGTGTTCATGTTATTTCTTTTGTTTTGTACTCTCCCATATTGTAGTATCGCTACGGTGGGCATGTCAAGCTCAGTTGGGCAGAGGGGCGGTTTGAATTTACAGACCTATTGGGACCACACGTTTCTAAATGCACTCAGTACTCCATAAATTAATATATATATATATATATATATATATAATTCCATTTTTAGCCTGAAAGGCACTCATAAATCTCACAGCAGTTATACAACTTACGGTCAGACACTCAAACAGCTAACATTGCTCAAGCACTCACACAGCTTTCACAGACATACAAACACACATACACAGTCTCAGGCATCCTCTCCACCGAGTGCGGAACAGGTGGCTGTTATGGTCGCTTGCTACAATGGTAACTAGTGATGCTACACAAGAATCACGGAGAGATACATTTATCTAAATATAGTTTTTTTTTAAAATCGAAAAACGGTTTGGTAAGCTTTTGGATCCCAGATCATATTACCCCTAGGCAGAATTATGATGAAAGTGATGGTAATTGTTGCCACAAAAGTAGGTTCACCAGTCATGCAAAAAGGTGCCATAATTGTGTGTTTACGGCAGAGAGTTCTTTTCTTTAGCATGATTAAAAGATTTAACTCCTTCTTATGTTCTACTTGTATTGTGACCAAGATTGACTAGATGTGCAATCCACTTATATGAACCACCTCATCCATTGCCTATGTTTACTAAGGGGGTTCACACAATGTCATCTGCTGGCGCCCAAGGGCCCCTGATGTGGAACCTTAAGGTAGACCCACTACCAATTTTACCCTGATGCTTTTTTTTGCCTGAACCAGACCATATGAGCTAAAATCACATTTAACCAAATATTGTCATGATGTATGTTATATACCGGTACTACAGCAGCTCCTTGATGGAAGCACTTGTTTGTTCATAATAAAGTCTCTTTTTAGGGCTGCTGCTAATGTAAGGAGCTTCAGCAGCTGCAGCTTGAGAGATTTTGAGACATTTGTCGTGAAGACTGGAGCTAGTTGTCTCCTGACCCTGCCGGATCGCAAGTCGATTGCTGACCCCTCGCTGTGCGGCAACAGAATATTGGAACGTGGTGAAACCTGTGATTGCGGAACGGAGACCGTTAGTACTTTTGGGAAGATTTCTTCCATTGTCATACTGTAGACTTTCAAATAGTCCACTTTTTATCCTAGAACAAAAAAACAAAAGCAAAAAAGTTCAATAATGCTTTCTAATTAATGACATTAAAATTGGCCATTGAATTCAACCATTGAACTGTTCTAGATGAAGGAAACTCTTATGTTTATTAGAAATGTAATCTGCATGTAGGATGCATTGAGTGCATTAAATATGTTTGCAAAAATGTTACTCTCTGTTAACCTCTGGATCTATCTATTAAAACATTAAGTGCTCATTGTGGTGGAAATTCAGGTCTCACAGCGAAGTTTACATTTTAAAGTTATTTAAAAAATCTTTTTATAGTAAAAAAAATGAATACTGGTGCAATTTATCAAAGTAATTGTAGAAATTAAGAATGTATCACAAGTGACCCAAATGCTTTGTAATAGGAAGGAGGACTGTTCTATCTGGATGACCAACAGGCATGATTTTTGTTTAAATCCACTGCCCAGCTTTGTGTCCCTAACTGGATATCTTTTATGAAGGGGACACAAATTGTAGCCGCCCATTAATACACATGAATAAATACATTTTATATTCTTTAGGAGTGTAAGAATGATGCCTGCTGTGACTATAAGACCTGCCGTTTGAAGCCTGGGGCTAGGTGTGCACATGGCGCATGCTGCGCAAACTGTCAGGTACAGTTGGAATACTGAGAACGTTCAACGTGTTCACTTAGGTTGGATTATATCTTGCTGCTTAGCTACTTCCCATCATAAAGAGGAATTCCCATGGATTTTGTTCCAATAAACTTCCTTTAACTGCAGACCCAGAGGTTGCCATTATCTTCAGTCATGTGGTATTTTTGGTGACTTTTCCTGGTCAAACAATTAGTCAGACTGGGCGATTGAGACTGAGCCTTTCTATTGCTTACCACAGGCAGTATGATAAGGAGTCAGGTTGTTTTATTGCGGATTGGGTTACGATAACACATACAATGGCTAATATGCAGCTGCCTAACAACATTATATTATTCAAACACTAGAACTGTTTTAAAAATAGAAAATGGCACAATGTTTCTTCAACCTGATACTAGTAATAAAACAATTTGGTGCGAGTTCGAAAATCTGTAAACTTCTGTTGCAGGAAATATTGATTGAACATTTACATTGCAGCTTGTGTTTCTAATATGCGCTCATATATTCTCAGCGTCCCAGATTTATTTCAACGTAAACAAGAAAAGATAGCGCCTTCCGAAAGAAAGATGTACCCGTGCGAATTGATTAAGGGGATTCAGTATTGGGTCTCAGAGTGTTTATACACAAACTAAGGGCTGTAATTGTTTTCTCTCTCTTACTACATTGGACTTTCATAATTCTCTTATTACGATCAGAGGGATATGCAATGAGGTCCCTAAGCAGTTATATATTAGGGTCACATATGGATGTACACTCATTCCTATTCATTTTAAATATTATTGTTAAGTAGTAACAGTAGATTGCCAAATCCATACATGTTTATCCGTTGTCATGCTTTCATTCCACTAAATCACAAAAATAGTTATTTCCAAGTGCTTGTACTATTGGGAAATGTTGATAAGTATGTTTAATGAAGATTACGTTTCCACCAGTTCTCCAGAAAAGGAGCAACAGCTGGAATGGGCTTCTTTCCTCTGTTCCTCTATCCGCCTGCACAGCCTCTCAAGGACCTGTAATGGTTTTATGTTTGTTGCATGCAGATTTTCTGATGACGTTAATGGAATCTATGCTGTCTGACATTGTGTAGTAAAAGTATAAGGTGTAGTAAGCATATATATATACCGTATATGTAGATGTAGATACATATAGATATATATATTCATACAATATGTTTAGTTTGTTCCAGCTGGAGTGCTATGTAGGGCATCTGAAGCTGAGTGCGACCTTCCTGAGCTCTGCTCTGGGACGGAAGCTGAATGCGGTAGTGATATCTACCAGCAAAACGGCAATCCATGCAATAATAAAGCCGGTGTTTGCTTCAACGGGAAGTGTCAAAGTGCTGACCTGCAGTGCCAACAAATGTTTGGTCCAGGTAATTTTGTAAGAAATATGACAGAATCCTCCGTGTAGGCGTGTTAAACCTATGAAACATTCCCTTCTTTTCCTGCTTGTTAATATGGTACCACTTGCCTCGTCCTTCTGCATCTTTCTTCTTTTCTGCTACTTGCCCCTGTGTTGTCAAAAATTGTTTCCTGAAACTAGTCAATATTATCACATATGTATATTTGTTATATGTTTTACAGATTCTAGAAGTGCTAGTTATGAATGCTACCAAGAGCTTAATATCATTGGGAACAGATTTGGAAATTGTGGTGGTTTCAGGGGATTCTATGCCAAGTGCCAAATAGAGTAAGTCCTATTGAAAATAATATGGTTTCGTGTTAATAAAGAGCAGCTCTGCTTCAAAGTATAAGATTCTTAATGCGGTGTCATCACCATGGAAACATAGAAACCAGTGAAGTGCATCTGCTCGCTCGACGTTTAATACTTTGTGCAAGAATATTGTTTTATACGTATCATGCTGAATAGTAATATCATTTGTACCGCATAATCATAGGATGTTTTATTAACTGCGTATAACGGGACCAATCCTGTGTATGCCCATAAAACTGACGTTTGTCACATTAAATGCATCTGTTGCTTAATAAATCATTTAGTCATAGTCCTACCGATGTCTAATCACCTACTATGAAAGAAAACAATTCTGTCTGGTAGTAACTTTTGGCATGTGTGACAGTTAAGACTCATGTCTAAAAAATAAAATGTCTAACTCATTAAAGAGACAGCCCCATTTGAGAGAAAATGACACGTATGATCCCATGGGATCAGCCAAGTGAATACACCGGCTAGGTTGTGGATTTCACCCAGGAAGAGTGCCAGTCTGAACATCTACAATTCCCTTGGCCACTATTCCAATAGATATTTGATTACAGTATTATGAGTAGGACACATTTAAGCTGCAATAGAATCACGTCAAAATTAAGGGAAAAACGACTGCAAAACTTGTACAGATCTAATAAGATTGTTATCAGTATGGATCCGTAAAGTTGTGTCGGTAAGGCTGCTTATTATTGCGTTTATTATTGCGTTTATTGCAGTTGACCTCGTTTAGTTTTCTGTTTCTCCTGTTTCTTAGAGATGTGTTGTGTGGCAAAGTACAATGTGCTATCACAGGAGAAGCCAAGGTCGCTGTTGCCAATGTGACCATGTCTTTCTACACTCCGAAAAATGAGACCTGTCTTAATGCAGACTACGTAACACAAGATCTCATGGATCCGGTTAAGGTTAAAGACGGCACTAGGTGTGGGGAAAACAAGGTAAATATAACAGTCATGTCTGTAAATAGATTACACCCTAGAAGTTTTTCCTGACCATTCAAACTATGCAATAAATGTTTTTTTTGTCATGAGTTTTGGAGTTAGATGTAACATTACCTTCTCTGACAATATCTGGGATACGTAGGTTGAAAAACAGTAGCTTTAGAGTGATTTGCACAAATGAATGCGATCCCTGAACTTACTGCATTGGTAATACGCGGGAATGTGGATTTAGTGTTGCGTGTGCTTCGCATTTTGCTCTAAGCCTCAAAGTAATAAACCAGTATCCAACCCCACGTTGAATCCCAGTAAGGACGAAACAGTTGTCCATGAGCGGTGATCTGGCTTCTGCGCCTCTGCCCCAAGCTGTAGTGTAGGGGACATTTGCTCCAAGGAGTCCATGTATTAAGAGGATCTAGAGGCAAAAAGGTGATTGCAGATTAGTGTTCAATATATTATTTCTGTCAGTGACAACACAAGAGAGGGACTTGGGAGGAATTATCTCTGAAAGGCACACAATGTAATAAAGCATTGGACAATGCAAGCAGGGGGACCTCACCGAGAGTATCATGTACCGTTCTGGAGACCCCATCTCCACAAGGATATAGACATATTGGAGAGAGTTCATCAGAGGGTTATTAAAATGGTAAATGGTTTGCAGAATATAAATGATCAGGAAAGACTAAAGGTAAAAGTGCAGTTTGTTAGCAGACCTGTGTCCCTTTAATGTGTTTTCCATTCCAAAAGAATATAATTCATTCCAAAAGAATATATTAATAGTATTTTTTAAAATAATTATTACAATGTATATTTTTCTCTGATCTGAAGAGCAATGATATTAAGTTGTAAATAAAAGAAAACGTGTGTTTTCAGATCTGTATTAGACAGAAGTGCCGACATTTCTCCCAATCTGACTACAGCTGTGAACGGGATACCACGTGCAATGGCCATGGAGTAAGTGAAACGAAACGAATCAATATATGGTTCTTTAACACGGCGATGTGAATGTACAACTGATGTGTCCTTCTCTGTGCACATAGTTATATCTGCTCTGGAAACTTGTTATTAACTCCCTGTAAATTGGTCTGCATTTTGTATTTGAGGTTTGCAACAGTAAACACAACTGTCACTGCGACATAGGCTGGAAATCTGCATTTTGCAATGAACCTGACGAGCGCATTGGATTTAAGAGTATAAAGCAGGATGTGGGTTAGTAATGCGTTACTCATTTTTACGATGATTACATCATAACTTGTAAGCTCTACTGATATTCTTGATCTGCCCATGACGTGAGTAGGAGCACAGATGGGGATGATGACTTCATTCAGGACCGAGGTGCTGGGCGGTTTTGGATAAATATATGTAATAAATAGATCAGAAGCAAAACAGGAGCTGGTGGTTTTGGATAAATATATGTAATAAATAGATCAGAAGCAAAACAGCACTTACTACACTTTTGTGTGACGTGGTCTGTAGAATCAAAGATACATTGCCCCCCCCCCGCTGTTACAAATCGAAGCTGATGCCACATCTCATGCCTCAGACTTTTTGCCTGTGATTAAGCCACACAAGGAACGTGTTTGGCGTCTTGTTCCTCTTACTAGTTACTTTTTACCAGTACGCTACAACAAAATTTAGCAGAGCTAGGGTTACACTAAAAAAATATTAAGTGATAATGTCAGAGATGATCAGAGGCGTATTAAAGCCCTGGGGTGGTGTTTTAGTATTTTGTTATTGAAGGAGCCATTCCTTCAATAGTATATTTCAAGAAAAACTTAAATTAGAGAGGCAAAGGTTTAAAAGTAAAACCAGGACGTATTACTTTACTGAGAGGGTAGTGGATGCATGGCCTTCCAGCAGAAGTGATATGAAATGAGAAATGGCCAGGGACTAGATGGGTTGAATGGTTCTCATCTGCCAACACGTTCTATGTTTAACACAATATAGGCTACAGTATTGTATTGTTTAGATGAATGCATTGTTTGTACAAGGATTGATGTAAAGGTTTCACAATAAATGCTGTTTTCCCCCAAAAAATGTCACGTACAGACAGCAAAACCAGAATATGCAAAAACAGCATTACATTAACCTAAATGTGAGAGCGTGAAAAGAGAGTAAGAGATAGAACTGTAAACCTATCCAGGTGTGTTAAAGTTCACTGACCAAGTGCTTTGTTTCAAAATGGAGACCGACCGTGTGCTTTTTTGAAAATGGATGGTGACCATGAGCTTGGAGCTAAATACACAACTAAAAAAATGCTTACGGTATTGCTTAGTATTACTAAGAGGACGTCCAGGAAAGCGCCAACTGAGGGCAATATGGCGGTGCTCGCGGTGACGTGGTCTCCCCGATCCCTCCAAATGAGGGAGATGACATCAGTCCACATGAGGGCAAAATGATGGCGCTTGCTTGCGTCCTCTTCCCCGATTCAAGGATCTGTGAGAGGATGTCACCACAAGCGCCACCGTTTTGGTGGAAGTTTCCTAGCTTCCTCCAGGTTATGTCAGCTGAGTTGGGGATGAAGAAAGAAGATACCAGATTTAAGATAGAATGGAGTAGAAAGAAGAGAATGGAGACGAAGATGCGGAAGCAGAAGTGGTCTGCAGAAGAGAAAGTGGTCGGCACGGTAGGTATTGAAGCATTTAGGGAGTGTGAGAGAGAGTAAATGTGAGCAACAAATATATTTCCCAAATTAAAAATGCCCCCCCCCCAATATTCCGCCGAACCGAATGGGATGGGGACGAAATTCATATTCCGAAAACAAATGGGCCAAGAACGATTTGCAAATATCATGCGGTTCCGGAAAATTATATTTGATAAAATAAAGGTGAAATTGTAGTGTAATGTATAATGATGACTCAATCTTCAAAATCTACAGACTGGGAAGAATCTAATCTTTGTTTTTCTTTTGTTTTGTTAGATATTGATGCTGACTTAAATACAAACGGAGAGGACTTACTTTTACGGAACTGGCTTCTCATAGGCTTTTTTTTAATTTTGCCGATTATAATCATAGTTATTATTATCAGCCGAATGTGTTTATTGCGCAGATGCAGGAAAGAATATCAGTAAGTTTAGCACAACTGATAACTTAAAAATATAATATTTAAGTAGAGGCAGTTAAAATTTAAGAGCTTAAGCACCACTGCCGGTATTATGTGAGCTTTAATGTATATGATGGCTGAGTGTGGCCTTTAAATTGCCCCTTTCACTCACATGCAATGCATGGAAGGATTTGGGAAAAGGCTTGTCTATGAATTTACCTGCTTCTCCATGCATGTCCATCACCGCCAGCCAGCTTCAGCACTGACTCATGCAAAACTTCCAGGGGGTCTCAAAAGACCCTCCGCGAGCCTACTTCAAGCAGCTAATACTGGCAATTAAATGACACTGCAGAGGAGACGATGTACTGTAGCACTGGAGCTGCAGCCTCTACTTAATTTTTTCACCTACAGATTTAATGAATACCTATTAAAGTGCTCACCGTATTCGTGAGACTCTATGGGGTACTATACTGTCCTTTCCCCTCAGCAGGGTGGGTACATACAGCGTCCATTCTGTAGTGGTTCTTAAAATAGTCTTCAGGGCCTAAAATGCTAAGTCAACTCCTGAGCGAGAACATTAGGTCATTACTGAATTTCTGATCTTACACTTGTATGAAAACTCCTTAGTGAGACGTAGTCAACAATGTTGTTATATGTTTGAGTCCATTAATAATGGCACGGCTCTGGCTGTGTTTGTTGGTGCGTCTCAACACATGGTTAGTTAGTAAATGTTCATATACAGGAGATGCTGTGTGGATTTTTTTAAACTTTTAAACTTTTTTTTGCATTTGATACGTCATTGAAATAAATTGTGGCATCAATGTTTCTGTCGAAAAATCATATCGATACTGTGTGGGTTTTTCGAGACAGTAGAGACTTGTGATGTGGCGCCTCCTTCTATGAGTTCAACATTTGGCATTTTATTTAGTTTTTTTTTGTTGGTAATCAAGCTATAATTTTTAAAAATAGGGACGAGGAGAGACAAGAGGAGGATGAAATGGAAGAGGAGGAAGAGGAAGAAGAAATTGAAGAGGAGGAAGAAGAGGAAGAGTCCGAGGTGGAAGAAAAGGTTAATAAGACAGCTAAGCAGTAAAATATATTGTTTTCTTGGTACACTTCTATTTTGCTACAATTTTTTGTGAGCTTGTAGATAATTGTTAATGTAACCCTAGGGCAGATTTAATGTATGCATTGTGCATCAGCATAGCATATTTGTTAGGCCTAGCTAACGTTTAATTTTGTGGTGACCAAGCTGGATTGAATTGCTTCTGTTCTGCTGGAACACGGGGTTGCCATGCTGAGAAGATGCCCTCATATGTGTTAACCGTTTGCCATGTTGTATTTAAAGACGAAATTCAGAGGGCTTTCTTTTTTTGGAAATTACATTTGTTGTCACTCACACTCACTCACTCTTTATCATGATCTGTCACACTCTTTCTGATTCTTTCTCTCAGTGTCTTCCTACCTTCTCTGTATATCCACAGTTCTGCTTATTGTTCTCCCCTTCTTCCTGATCTCCACTTCTTCCTTCTCCATTGTGCTGTTTTTTTCTCTGTATTATTCCTGCCTTGGCGTGTAACCTTTCCCTCTTAGAGGAATGTGGGAGAAGTTGTTCCTGTGGTGGGCACAGAGGCCAGAATAATGCGGACAGATTCATGGAGAAAGAGAAGTGCAGAAATGTTCTCTTTCTCTATGGATCTGTCTGAGTACAAATCTTACTAAACTAAATAGAATGCTGTTAGGGAAGATTACAGAGTAGTTAAATGCGCAATGCACATCTACTTTTTGTTAATTCCTGTAAAGTGGAAATATATATTTTTCCTACTTGTAATTTGGGTCTTTTGAACAAACTTTGATTAGTCCTGTTAGTTTTTATGTTCTTAGTAACCTTTTCGCCTTATACAGATGATATATTTTCCATTTATAATTTAATGTAGTTCAACCAAACTCTTAGGCATAACGTACTAACATTGTTTACTAGTTGAAAACCAAAAATAAAAAATAGATTTTTGTCATGTCTATATTTTTTCAATAAGTAAATCCTAATTAATGACCACTAAAGGTGCACTATGGTGCTATTTTCATGTACAATACATATTGGAGTACTTTTTGCACGGGATTCAGTACATTTTTACTTAACGCAAATAGGTGCGGGTATTCATTCATTATCGGAGTGGACTTGTTTCATTTAACCTCCCCTCCCAGCTCGTTCGGCTGAAAGTAGGGAGTATACTGCAGTGCTGTGCACATGGTCAGTAGATCTCTCATTCAAGTCCATACCTTAACAGCGTACAGGAGGGAACTTTGTTTCAAAGGCGGAGATTGAACAAGAGGTGTTGTAAGTTTACTGAGCAAATGAGTGGCAGGGAAGCCTCTTTTGGGGAATATTTGGGCTGTTTTATGAATGCACACCCTCTGTGCAAGCACTTGGTCATTAAAGTTGCAGAAAGCACTCCTTGTCTATTTCATTATGAATTGTATTTTTATTTCGGTTTGAACATTGTCTATTCTTTGTGTTAAACTTCTTCAACCTCCGTTACCCGGAGGAGCAGCTGCATTTCTTTGAAACCAGCCTAGATCACTCACAGCAACCATGGACAGAAAGCGTTCATTGAGTCTCTGCTGGAGAGTGAAGATAGGAAGGTCGGTTTTACTTTTACTCCTTTATTTCACTCCCATCCAGGGTGACATTTATTTCCTTTCTAAGTGACTGTGCATTTAATGTTACTGGGAATAACTAAGGGAAAGAAAGGATTATCTCAGGAATTATAACACAAAGCATTAGAAACAATGTAGGGAAGTTTAACTTTATTGAGAGATACTTCAACGGGGTGCTACTGAGCATGTGCAAGATATTTGCATGCTAATGCCCCTTTAAGACATATGTCTAATTTTCAAACTCCAACAACGGAAGAATGCATGCTGTGTTACTTCTTTGCTAAATGGACTCCAACATAGATTAAAAAAATAATATAGTTTTGAGGACCAGAGTCTTAGAAAACATATTTCTGATAATACTCATGTGTGAGCTAAGACACTGCTGGAAAGCAGTAGCTATATAAAAGTTATGAACCTGTTAGCTCATACAGTTGAACATCACATCCGCTTAACCCCTTCAGGCTGGGGGTTTTCTAATATTCCCCTTTTCCATATTTGATGAACATGGAAAGATTGTACATAAGTTTGTTCAGGAGGAGTAGTGCCTTCTTTTAACCATAAAACGTAAACCATAAAACATAATTATTAGTGAAATAAATACAAAAAAAGTTTTGCAATCATACATTTTTTTTGTATAATGTAAGCGCCGCAGCTGAACAGTGACCCAATTTATGTTCAGCAACATCTGAGTACAGTCATACCCCACATACAAAGACCCTGCTGAGGCTCTCCTTCTGGTAGGTGTCGGTAGTGATCGGGCATTCCTCTAATGGCGGTGTACCAGAGAGTTCCTGCCACCGCAGCAAAGTCGTCATGTACTGGTGAAAGGGTTAATATGCTATGAGTGAGATCCATTCCTTAACTTTATTGTATCACATTATAAAATGTGAGCTTAATGCAGTTTTAAATGTTGGAGTATCAATTAATGCCAATCACTGTACTTAAAAATGGCCGCTTTAATAAGGCAAAGAAATATATGAAACATATTAGAAAGACATGTATGTTTGACGTTGTAAACAATCCTGAAACCTGATGTTTTACAAACATTTACATGAAGTAAGGGCATTTAAAAATGTTAATGCAAAGTTAATGCAAATTTTCTCCTATCCAACAATTAAATACAAAGCTTTTCATAAATGAGTAAATTGAAATTCACAAATAGCCTTCTGGGCAAACAATTGATTTTTGCAGATTGTATAAAATTCCATCCTGGTTGCATAGCAGATAATGGTAATTCTAATGGGTTCTCCTCAACGTATTGTCAAGATTCACTAGTTGGCGTAGAAATCCACGGTTCGGGATGATTCCTCTGCGGTCTTTAACTGTGGTAATGGCATCAACCAGAGTCATGTTATGGTGAATCATGAGGTACGCAAGCACGAGGGTCGCAGATCGACTGACCCCTACAGCACAGTGGACCAAAATCTTACCTAATGGGAGAACAATGCAAAATCAGCCAAATACATAAATTCACAAAAAATGAAAAAAAGCCTTTCCGTCCTAGACTTCCAAAAGCGATTATAGTCTAAACTAACTATAATATTATTAATAATATAATAACACAAAATATTCATTTTGTCAAGAACGTTAAGGTAAAAACATCGTATACTCCAATTTTCATTCAACATGTCATCACTTTGGTGCATAACAGATCTGAAGCTGGTTCGTATTAGGTGGCAGATCATCATATAAATATTTTTCTAAGCTTGATTTAACTTTTTCCGCTTTGGAATTTACAACATTTATTTTGGGATCCAAAATGAAAAAAAAAAAGAGCTCTGCAGACCTTGGACCGGTTTACCGCTCGGTACTAAACAGAGTGTTTATACAGTATTGGTTTAACCTCTTGGATCCAAATAATTTATCAGTCCCTACATAAAGCAAATACTGAGGAATAAAGTTTCATTTCTGGGAACCATGTGGGTATTCAACAGTACTATGCATGATGTTTCCAATGCTATGTTTAATTACAGCGGTGTTAAGTAGGTGGACAGCACATGAAATCATGCAGGTACATGGGTTTGTCCAGGTCAAAAACCGCTGTTATTTGTGAAAATGCATTGTGCTGACACAGTGTAATGGCCATAATGTGTATAGCCAGTACTCTTCTGCTGGGACAGACCCGAATTTGACAGGACAGGAGCCAAAAAAAACGAATTATCCGAGGAAATTCGAGACTGTTGGCAGGTATGAATTACGTCATCCGCCACTGTGCCATGCTGTGTTACCGGCTCACCTTCTTTCTGTCTCAGTGCTTTTTGGATAAATTCTGCAGCGGGGTAGAAATGAACACTCATGTCAAATATTGGTGAATCCTGAGCCTCGATCCCCATGTAGGAAATCTCCATTCCTTTATAGTACTCTTCCCCCCCTCTCCAGCGGCTGTGCGAAGCGTTTAGAACGTGAGTGATGCCCAGTGTAAGCAGCTCACCTTTATTGGCTGCGATCTCCCTGAGCACAGAAATGAGATGTTACTATACAATTACAAAGAGTTTTCATTGAAAAGAAACATTCACATGTCTGAAAACATAGTTTTCAATGCGTTTCCTACACCTTTTCCTACACTTGCCTGAATTATTGGCGATGTATCAAACTTAAGTTTCTATCATATATAATATATAACACTGAGCATTAACGTATCCACTTTCAAGACATTCTACAGAGACTACTCCCTAACCCTGTCATCTTCCTCCTTTTAAAGATACAAATAACAGCTATTTTCTGAGGACACCAAAGCAACACAGTTTCAAACCTTTTTCTAATCTTATTTTATCTAAAATAAAGTTTGTACAAAATCTTTTATATTAATCTGAGGTTTAATAGTTGCATAATTACTGAGAATGAAAATAAAATATCAGCAGAGGAAAGGTAGGATTCTTTTACTGACTCCAAGGGCAATGAGTTATATGGGATCCAAATAAGTCCCCTTTCTCCAGGGAGTGCACTCCAAAGTTTTACAGCCCTTTCTGAAAACATTACATTGGTAAGGCTGGAAGCTCCGTATAGCCTAATATTAGCCTTGAGTGTCTTGTTTTTTTTATTTATATTATTATTATTTTATTTATTATTATTATTTAACCATTATTCTTGTCTTAGCAGACCTGATATTCGGTAAGTAAACACTGCCATCTAGTTGATAAATAAAATATATAAATCCTCTTAGAAACTACTCACACAAAAGCACATTTATGTCAAATGCAATCATTTATGTATCTTATCGAAACCTTGTGTATTCTTATATTCATGATGATCTGCACTGACCTACTTCGCAAGCCACACATGCAATGTTGGATGTAGAAGTAAGGACACTTACTGGTCTCCCAAATATAGTCCTGGCCAAACCTCATCCGCATGACGCCATCCTGCCTTTCCTGTGTACAGAAGCTGCTCCAACTCAAATACATTTAGAAGAGGATGGCTGCTCCTTTCTGAAGATCCTCTCAGTAAGGACTCGCGATATGAAAATCCAGATGTTGCCATGACTTCTGCTTTCAGGAAACAAAGAATAAAAATCTTTCTACCTTAAAGGAAGCTATCCCCACCAACGTCGCATGTATAAAGAAACACTTTTAATGGCTGATTCTGTCTACTGCCAGTTCTGACACGTGTGAATTTCCAGATGAGCCCCAGTGAACAGACCAATAGTGTTCGAAACGAGAGCAGTGGGGTTTTGGTCACCTCCATGTTTTACTGATTTCTTCTGTAGACCAGCATTCATTTTATAAGCTAGACGGTGCAGGCTTTACCTTTCTGCCAGGGATAGGCAAAGTGTCCGTACGAGACCACCAGTGTCCATGGCAAGGTTTGTGAAGGTCCAAAGAACATCATTAAATTGTTCACCACAGACCTCAGTACCCCATGGTGTCCACCATGACCAATGTTGTGCCTATCCCTGCCTTCTGCCCCAGTAGCTCATCTTTTGGTTAAGTCTGAACATATTTCCTGTAGATAACGTTCACATCCTTTTCTTCTCATTACTTTTTAGGCTATTAAATGATATATATAATATACTGGTTACATGTGAAAACATTTACCAGTACAACTACCTCATAAGTGTTTACCCTTTTCCTTCAGCCACATCTGGACAAGAATATGCAAAAAAACCTCCCCCTTTCCACCTTTATTCCTCCACTCTGCTTTCTTCTCTTCTCTTGCACTAGTAATCATTTGTAAAGGAAGAACTTGTCTGAATTGGACACCAAGTATGATGGTCATGTGGTATATTAAGATAATTCTAAATTGTTTTAAAAGCTCACTAAAGTTGGATCATTGCATTATTTAGGATGCTCTGGATGCGCTCTAATGCATTCTTTACTTCTGTCTTGTTTGACCCCTTCCTGACTACTGAAACCAGGAGGTGTCAGCAGGAAGCATGCTTCTTGTACATACTGTGTGGCACTCAATCTAAAATCAACAGTATGATCAGAAGCCGCTTGCATGTATGAGAGCAAAGCGTCAGCGTTGAGCTATCGTATGTGTCACTGGCTGCTACTCACATTGATTTCATAGGAAACTCAGCATCCATTGAGTGGAGTAGGAGTGCCACGAAGCATGTGCAAGAAGTGTACTTACAAATGCGTCATGCTTTTAGTAGAGAAGGGTTAAATTAGATAAAAAAAACTCATTTTTAAAATGCAATAACTAAAGAATGGCTGCACTGATTTGTTTGTAATAAAATGCATTGACATTCATGCAATGGAAATAGGGCTGAAGTGGACCTTTAATACTAAAGAAGGGTAAGCTGCGGCACACATTACATTTCCCTTTTAACAGATAATTTATATTTAAAGGGACAATCCACTTATGTGTTGCACACTTTACCTGCATGGTCCCTTTAAATTTCCCTGTGGTTTGTTTTTCAAAAGCATAGGGGGATTCGGCTGTGTCTTCTGATTGATTTTATGGGAAGTGTTTACTGCCGCTGATTGACAGCTCAAGCAGCAATTCAATTGATTTAGAATTTCATTGAGAAGGCAGCTTTTGCAACATGGCTATAACTTCTGTGTTCTAACTTTTTCGCTTTGGAAGAATGCTTATTAAAGTACCCACAAAGTACGTTAACATGCATTCTGCTATTGTAGGGGTGTCAGGGACGCTAAACTGTCAGACACTAACCAAAGAATTGGTTAATATCTGGGGAAGCTACCTTGGAATTGGGCTACTAAATCCACAGGCGTGGGCTACTTAATCCACAGGTGTGGTAAGGGGCCGTGAGGTTGCCTCCCCACCATACTCTGAGACCCAGCCTGTGGAAGTGGGTAGCTTTTGAGTACTTTGTGTATCTGAAGGTTGATGCAGAAACCCTAAGCGTATCCTTGAGAATAGTTGGTCTGTACCGGCTCAAAAAAGAAAGAAAAGCAGATAAACTGTGAATGTCCTCGAAACGTAAGCGTGAAATTCTGTTCCTACTATGTAATCTCTTTGTTTTCAGTTTAATTCACACATATTGTTTTATACACAAACAAACACGTTAACTGCTAATTACTACTTAACATCGATAAGCTACGGAGCTAATGTGAACGTCATGCTGCGAGGATTTCCAGGGATAAACTGCTGTGAATTCCTGCACACCGTTCATTCTAATGTCTCTCGGGTTGCTTTTGTCCCTTTTATGTATGGTTTTTGAACCGTCAATAAAAACCATACTGGGACAGGGAACACTAAAGTGATAATGACACTGTATGTATCTATACGTGGTCTGTGCTGGCATAGAGATAAGGATGGAAGCTTTTGGGTACACTTACTTTATAATAAGTGCTGTATTTAACTGTGGCGCCCCCCTAGACCTTACCAAGGACAATGCTTCCACTGTGCCCTCCGCAAAGCAGTCCTTAATGCAAAGTACCGGGATCTGATGTCATATCCCAGCTCTCTGCCTTTTAAAGATACGTGGCAAAATGATGTTATTGAAGATGTGCCATCTTGGCACTGTCATCTATAGTGTTAATGGACCAATTGGGAAGATTGGTGATCTCCCTTTTAACCAGGGGTTTGAACCATTGTCCAAAAGGATGATTGTCTCTATTATTCCGTGGATCCTAGGTGTTATCTAGGCCAGAATATGCCCCTGTCTATACACCTATACTTTCGCTAAAACAAATACTTGGTACAATGTATAGGTAAAATTGCACACACATCAAGAGTGCACATGTGTATGGCTATTTCCATAATAGATTATCCTGAAAACTTTTACTTGCACAGACAGATGGTATAAGCACGCGCCAATGACCCTGAGCGGACTTGCCTTTGCCATTTTCCATCATTAAAGGGGCGCTTTATTCAACTGTGCTCCTCTGTATCATTCTGTGGTTTAAACATAAGAAACTTTGTCTGTGAATGAATGCATTGAATGAGATGTTGATGTGCATCTCGTTTTTATGAAGTACAAGTATATAATTAATGTGATATATTCTCTATTAAGTGAGAATTGTTGAACCTAGTTATTCTAAGTGTAAGGTTTTTTTAAAATCTTTTTTTTGCTCTGTAAAATCTTTCTAATTGTTACACAGTGAACGTCGTGTCTATGATTTATCTTTCCCATAGAGGCTGGATAATTGAGAAAAAATGAAATGCTTGAAACATTTGTGTGATGGGGATTTGGCATATGTTGTAAATTGGTTAATTGTGTCTTGCAACCCCTTTTTTATTACCAACTTTTCACCTTTTAACACATTTTATTCCCCTTTTCATTACTTGGTATAGGCAAAGCTTTCCCCTAGATTAATAAAAATAGTTAGCAGACCACTTATCTGCTTCATTCAACCATGTTAATATTCTGAGTATCAGGTGTCATCCCACATAATCCACCCGTAGCGGCACACAGTACTGGCAGTGGGCCACCGATTGAGGTTAATTATAGAAAGATCACGCTAAAATATATAAACACCATGCAGCTTGGAGGTGATTACAAAAAACAACCAAAACTAATTACATTTATGCACAGAAACTATGGAATTGGTGGGCAGATAAGAACATTTTGGTCCATCTAGTCTGCCTGTATTTCCTGGTGGAAAGGCTGAAACCTTAATCAGTTCCAAATCTCGTCATAGATTCCAGAAAAAAATTGCTAATTATGGGGTTATGTAATATGGTCCAAAGTGGTAGAAATAAAAGTCAGCAAAAATGTTGGTTGGTTGCAATGGTGACTTGTAATATCTTTGAAGAGCAACTTGGATAAATCTGGCACATTTTTAAATATGGTTAGACTTTAAAGCAATATTCCCTTACTGTTTGTTATGTTGTTACCAATTGGTTTTATGGTACACAAAAATAAGTGCAGTTTATTCAACATAGTAAATGCACAAATCTGGCCTCCAAATGTTCAAGTATCCCCTGATCATACAGATCAATCCCTAAGTCCTTGAGCCATACACTAACAGATCTCTTAGTTCAGTCCAACCCGTAAATCAAATCTGCCTCCCACACCAGGCATCACTATATTCTTGATGTATCCAATCTATAGATAAAACGTAATGTCGCAGTTCTCCAAAATGCTTTTTTTCCTATACCCTAGCTGGCTGAGTCTAAGAAGGCGACTGGATCTTATAGCAGCCAAGATTCTGCCGCTCACTGCTCCTGGACCTCTGTCCAGGGCCGGCCTTTGGGGTGTGCGACCTGTGCGACCGCACAGGGCGCCACACTGCAGGGGGCGCCGCCGCGGGGTCTGAAGCCGCCGCTCA